>BOPP01000047.1:5756226-5799401 GCA_017312745.1 Gryllus bimaculatus | reverse complement strand
GTGGCGGTGGCCGGTGGCCGTGGCGGTGGCGTGGCGTGCGTGGCGTGGCGGGGCGTGGCGGGACGTGGCGTGGCGGGGCGGGGGCGTAGCGGGGCGGGCGAGGCGAGGGCGGGGGAGGCGGGCCGAGGCGGGGCGGGGCGTAGCGTTGCGTGGCGGGGCGTGGCGTGGCGGGGCCGGGGCGGGCCCGCCGGGCGTGCGCGTGCCGAAGCACCGAGGGCGGCAGCAGCAGGTTCCCCGGCGCTGCGCCAGCGGCGGCGAGGAGCCGCCGGGAAGGGGCCGGGAAGGCCGCGGGCCGAGGCCGCCCGCCTGCCCGCTGCCGCTTGCCGCTCCGCGCCACGTCCGGCCGCCGCCCGCGGCCGCCGCCGCCGCCGCCGCGCGCCGCCGCCGGCCGCCGCCGCCGCGCGCGCCGCCGCCGCCGCCGCCGCCGCCGCCGCCGCCGCCCGCGGGTGAGCGACCCAACTGTTGTTCCTCGCGCCGGGCCGGCGTTTCGCAGCGGAGGCTAACGCGGAGATGAAGACCGCCCGTCCCCTCCGGCGCCCCGCGGCCCCGCAGCCTCCCAGCGGACGAATTGGTTGTAATTGGGGAACTGGACGCGCCGCTCCTCGGCGGGAACGCCGGGCGGCGGCGACCTCCACGACATTTACGCCTGCCTCCATTCAGGTTATGGCTGCGGCGCCAGGAATGTCTTTTATCCCGTCTTATCCCTCTCACATAACAGTGGCCGTCCAACAAAGCTGAACTTATGTATCACTTCTTATCAACTTTCTTTGAAGCGAGCGTGGAATTAGACTGTCTGTAAAGCGCTCCATGTACTCAGCTCCGGTTTGTAATTCTATAAAGCGGTCCGTATGTGGCGTGCGTGGCTTGACTCGCTTCCGGTTGTAATCTAGCGTCTTCGTTTCTGCTCGATTGCGGAAAACTATGTAGCAGGCTACGATAAGAATTAGAACTTGAAATACAGAGCTTGCGTGAGCCAGCTTGGCGAACCGGCTTGCCTGGTAAATAGCATCTTACTTTATAATGAATAATACCGTCTGTAAAAATGGAAAGTTTAGATGATGTCTAGAATCCGAATTCTTGGTAATTTTTCAGAACGTAATATCATGAATCGGACATTTTACGACTCCTTAACCTTTCGGTTTATTAGCCGACGATCTCGCCTTTAGTGTAATCATTCACGCTGCCTTTTTGCTCCTAATGATTCCTCGACGGGCATCCATTCCTTAACGCCTCTACGGCTCGTAAGTCATTGTGGCTGAGAACTGTCTCTGCGGCCTGGAGGCTCCCGGCGGCTCTTCTGCTCCTTGCTAGAGGCGGGGAGGTTTGGTAGTGGCCCGAGTTGCGATCGGAAGAGGGGCCCTAGGCTCATTATGGCATTGATTTTCTCTGGCACGTAAAGCAGACCACAAACTCATTCACATTCGATTGTTTGGTAGCGATTGGATTGGCAAAGGAATAGGGTTAATGAAGATGTTAAATACGCTTGGAAAAAAGCTACATCATGCCAAAACCTTCGGAAACTACTCAATCACAATTCGGATTCCACCATTAGGCCCCAGCAGCTCATGACTACCAGCCTGACAGTATGCTATGGGACCAAACGTAATGGTTATTGTCAAGGCAGAAAATAGGCTGTTCCTAATAATTTTTTACTATGAATGAAGTAAATGACTTTGTTTAGAAATGTCACTGTAGGGAATATGATGTTTGATTGCAGATTAACTTGGATGATGCAAGAACGTATTATCTGATGGTAATTTTTATGCCTTAACTCTTGAAATTTTGGATCCGTTACATGAGTTGTTGGAGAATATAAAATCTTCGGACAAGAGAGGTGACATAAACTTTTGTACTCTGTGATCTACAAGCACGTTATTTATCATATTTTTCCTTTAAGATATTTTTTCTTTTAAGTCCCTACGAAGGACATATTTTGACAATGTAACTTAAGAAAGCGAGAAAAAATTGCGAAAGAGAACCTGACGAATAAATTGGCCGAGAGAGTTCATACGTAGACAGGGAACAGTTCATTTACCGACGATATATTTAGCTCCTATTCTAAATCAAGTATTTGTTTATATCATGAACTTTGATAGGGCTGTTTACACTCCTTCTTGAATTTTTAAAATGGTGATTGACTGGCGTAAAAAAACAGAGCACTGTTTTTTTGTATTGTTCCTGTTAGACGCTACTGTTCAATCTCCTGGTGTCCACAAGATTTGGACGACCCGCCGAAAGGCTCTTTCGCGCGACGTCAGCTCAGTTCTGGACTTTATCACGTGGCCTCTAATGGCCAGCCATATCTTGCTGATGGGTTTATTGCGGAAGGAGAACTGCTTGGCCAGGCCCGCTGGCCACTTCGCGTCAAGGCTGTTCGAAACCTGCCCTGCAATTGCAGATGTTGGTAGATTTTCGCCTGTTATGGATAGTTTCTACACGCGAGTTTTGAAGCAGCATATAGATTAACGCGGGTGTCTGTAGGTCTCTAAGAAATAAATATTCGATATTCTGTTTGAAAAAATTTGGAAAAATGTTAGGTGGAAATAATATGCAAAAGATTTACAATGTTTTTTAAAGTAATAATTAACATAGTGATTTTGTTGAACTCCCGGTGTTGTTTCTTGAGAGTTACGTATCTACTTCCATTTACAACTACACTATTGTTTTGAATAACGTAATTAAATAATCTAATTATAAAACTTTCAGCTTCTCTCCGTTCCCAAGTACTGTGATGTGAAGTTCTATTTGATGAAGAATCACTCTACCAACACCAACAATACAGAATACGAAATGCGCAAATGAGTTTTCAACTGGAAATGTTCAGATATTTACATTATAACAAATGTTCATAGTCTGATTTTCAGGTTCCTAGAATTTTGTAATGGCTTTTTTACAATGTTCCATGAAGCATGCGTAGTTTTGTTTTGTGTTTAACTAGCAGAGATGTACAGATGGACCGGGAACGGAAGTGTAGGGGCGGGGCGGCGGGGCGGGCGGGGGTCGGGGCGGGGCGGGGGCGGGGCGGGGCGGGCGGGGCGGGGCGGGGCGGGGCGGGGCCGGGCCAGGCGGGGCGGGGCGGGGCGGGGCGGGGCGGGCGGGGCGGGGCAGGGCGGGGCGGGGCGGGCAGGCGAGACAAAAATCTTTGAGCAACTTGCGCAGCGTGATGTAGAGATTGCATAAATTCTCCCTAATTTTGTTTGGCTGGCCAGAAAAAGTTAATAACAAATTAAGTATTTTTACTTAGGATATTTTAATGTTTACCTGATTTCAATTAAAATAAACGAATTACTACTGAATTTGAAACTATACTAGTCTATCAAGTCAAAGACACTTATTGTGTCTTCAATTGCGAATTATATAAATAAATCTAGCCATATGCAGCGGAGAAATTTTTAAAGATAATTGCAAATTTTCCGAAGAAATTTGACACATTGTTGATTCGTGAAAACTTTAAATTTCGTCACTAAATGAAAAAAAAACTTAAACACTAAGCTAAAATTGCTGTTTAGTAGCTCATTTAATCGATTGTAAATTAGGTAACTAATCGTCCATGTATCTGTGATAGACCATTACATTTTTTGATAAGCAGAAAGAATATACACACTTTAAGAAACACAGGATTCACACTAACACCGATATCCATGCATCAAGTATTTTTACATCAGTATCTACAATGAACTTGCCATGAAGACGGATGGTACGGGGGAGATACACTTGTCTGGCTTTGGTGGAATTGAAATTCCAATTAATGAATTGAAAAAGAACTAATCTATAACTTGCTGTTCCTAAGCTTCAATTAATTGATTAAGTAAATAAGTTCAACACAATTTTACAATGTTAGCGTAGAATAAAGTCACTTTTTTCAGATAGGGTCATTTTTTGAAAGTATAGTTTTCTCGTCAGCGGAGATACGTCCGTTCTGAAGTATTTTATCGATTCTACAATGTACTAGCCATGGACAACCGGATGTAAGCAAGACCTTTCCTCTGACGATGATCGGGATGCAACTAGCGCTCTGGCTTCACGTACTCCCAGCCACCGAGGCGGGGCGCACAAAGGCAGTCGGACGCGGGTGGCCCGGCGGAGCAGGCACACTCTTCGCGGCGCACTCGGCTCCGAAATCGCGTAGCAGCGAGCAGCCGGAGCGCCCCAGCGCTTAATTATTCATCAATCAACGCTCCGCGCAGTCGATTAGTCCAAGCAGTCAGACCTATTTGGGTACTGACAATCTGTCCATGCGCCGGTAAATTAGTCAGTCTCGCATTAGTCATTCGTGTCGCACCGCGTTATTAATCATAACGCTTCGGCACTTCGGCTATTTTCGGGACCAGCGTTCGTTTTTCGACTTATGCCCCCAAAAACTCTCGAGGAGAGATTTTTTTGGGATGTGTGAATTGACTGAGAGGGAAAGTAACTTTTGAGGGCAGGTTGCGCTTTGCCTGGCGCCTCAACAAACATTCACCATACAATTTGGAAGAGAGGTATTTTTGATAAAATCACCACTTCCATAGAAATTCCACGTATGTGGAACGTTTTTTTTTTTAAACAATTTGTAAGACAAGTTAAACCCCAAAAATGTGCACTACTGCATTACGCCGCCGCCGCCGCCGCCGCCGCCGCCGCCGCCGCCGCCGCCGCGGGTGAACGACCCAAACTGTTGTTCCCGCGCCGGGCCGGCCGGTTCCAGCGGAGGCTAAACGCGGAGATGAGACCCGCCCGTCCCCTCCGGCGCCCCGCGGCCCCGCAGCGCTCCCAGCGGACGATTGTTGTAATTGGGGGAACTGGACGCGCGCTCCTCGGCGGACGCCGGGCGGCGGCGACCTCCACGACATTTACGCCTCCCATTCAGGTTATGCTGCGGCGCAGGAATGTCTTTATCCCTCTTATCACCTCTACATACAGTGCCGTCCAACAAAGCTGAACTTATGTATCACTTTTATCAACTTTCTTTGAAGCGAGCGTGGAATTAGACTGTCTGTAAAGCGCTCCATGTACTCGCTCCGGTTGTAATCTATAAAGCGGTCCGTATGCTGGCGTGCGTGGCTTGACTCGCTCCGGTTGTAATCTAGCGTCTCCGTTTTCTGCTCAATTGCGGAAACTATGTAGCAGCTACGATAGAATTAGAACTTGATACAGAGCTGCGTGAGCCAGGCTTGCGAACCGCGCTTGCTGGTAAATAGCCATCTTAACTTTATAATGAATAATACGTCTGTAAAAATGGAAAGTTTAGATGATGTCTAGAATCCGATTCTTGGTAATTTTTCAGAACGTAATATCATGATCGGACATTTTACGACTCCTTAACCTTTCGGTTATTAGCCGACGATCTCTGCCTTTAGTGTAATCATTCACCTGCCTTTTTGCTCCCTAGAGATTCTCGACCCTGGCATCCATTCCTTAACGCCTCTACGGCTCGTAAGTCCATTGTGGCTGAGAACTGTCTTCTGCCGCTGGAGGCTCCCGGCGGCTCTTCTGCTCTTGCTAGAGGCGGGGAGGTTTGGTAGTGGCCGAGTGGCGATCGGAGAGGGGCCCTAGGGCTCATTATGGCATTGATTTTCTCTGGCACGTAAGCAGACACACTCATTCCACATTCTCGATTGTTTGGTAGCGATTGGATTGGCAAGGAATAGGGTTATGAAGATGTTAAATACCGCTTGAAAAAAGCTACATCATGCCAAAACCTTACGGAAAATACTCATCACTAAATTCGGATTCAACCCATAGGCCCAGCAGCTCATGACTACCAGCCTGACCAGTATGCTATGGGACCAAACGTAATGTATTGTCAAGGCAGAAATAGGCTGTTCCTAATAATTTTACTATGAATGAAGTAAATGACTTGTTTAGAAATGTCATGTAGGGAATTATGATGTTTGATTGCAGATAACATTGGATGATCAAGAACGTATTATCTGATGGTAATTTTTCATGCTTAACTCTTGAAATTTTGGAGTTCACATGAGTTCGGTTGGAGAATATAAAATCTCGGACAAGAGAGGTGACATAAACTAATTGTACTCTGTGATATACAATGCACGTTATTTTATCATATTTTTCCTTTAAGATATTTTTTCTTTTAAGTCCCTACGAAGGGACCATATTTTGACATGTATTAAGAAAGCGAGAAAAAATTGCGAAGAGAATGACGAATAAATTGCGAAGAGAGTTATACGTAGACAGGACAAGTCCATTTTACCGACGATATATTTAGCTCTATTCTAAATCAAGTATTTGTTTATATCCCATGAACTTTGATAGGGCTGTTTACACTGCCTTCTTGAAATTTTAATGTGATTGACTGGCGTAAAAAAACAGAGCACTGTTTTTTGTATTGTTCTGTAGACGCTACTGTTCAATCTCCTTGGTGTCCACAAGATTTGACGACCCGCCGAAAGCTCTTTCGCGCCGACGTCAGCTCAGTTCTGGACTTTATCACGTGGGCCTCTAATGGCCAGCCATATCTGCTGAATGGTTTTAATTGCGGAAGGAGAAGCTGCTTGGCCAGGCCCGCTGGCCACATTCGCGTCAAGGCTCCGAAACCTGATGGCATTGCAGATGTCTGGTACGATTTCGCCTGTTATGGATAGTTTCTACACGCGAGGTTCTGAAGCAGCATATAGATTACGCAGGTGTCTGTAGGTTCTTCTAAGAAATAAATATTCGATATTCTGTTGAAATGAATAGGTGAATAATATGCAAAAGATTTACAATGTTTTTATAAGTATAATAACATAGTGATTTGTGAACCCGGGTGTTGTTCTTGAGAGTTACGTATCTACTTCCATTTACAACTTACACTATTGTTCTGAATAACGTAATTAAATAATCTTAATTATAAAACTTTCAGCTTCTCGCCGTTCCCAAGTACTGTGATGTGGTTCTATTTGAATGAAAGAATTCCACTCTACCAACACCAACAATACAGAATCGAAATGCGCAAATGATTTTCAACTGAGAATGTTCAGATATATTACATTATAACAAATGTTCATAGTCTGATTTTCAGGTTCCTAGAATTTGTAATGAGCTTTTTACAATGTTTCATGAAGCATGCGTATTTGTTTTGTGATTTACTAGCAGAGATGTACAAGATGGACCGGAACGGAAGTGTAGGGGGACGGGGAGGCGGGCGGAGGCGGGCGGCGGGGCGGGGCGGGCGCGGGGCGGGGCAGGGCGGGCGGAGCAGGGCAGCGGGGCGGAGCGGCGGGAGCGAGGGCGGAGAGCGCAGGCGAGGAGGCGGGCGGGGCGGCAGGGCGGGCGGAGGCGGGAGGCGGGGCAGCGAACAAAAATCTATTGAGACAACAATTGCGGCCAGACGTGATGTAGAAGAATAATGCCATAAATTACTGCCCTAATTTTGTTTGGCCTGGCAGAAAAAGTTAATAACAAATTAAGTATTATTTACTTAGAAGATAAATATTATAAATGTATTACCTGATTTCAATATAAAATAAACGAATTACAATAATGAATTAGAAAATAAACTATACTAAAATGTATATCAAGTCAAAGACACTATATTTGTGTACTTCAATTAGCGAAATTATAATAAAATAAAATCTAGACCAATATAATGCAGCGCGAGAAATATTTTAAAGAATAATTGCAAATATTTCAGAAAAGAAATTTGAACACATAATGTTGAATTACGTGAAAACTTTAAATTTCGTCACTAAATTGAAAAAAAACTAAGCTAAAATTGCTGTTAGTAGCTTAAATTAATCGATTAGTAAATTAGGTAACTAATTCGTCATTGTTATCTGTGATAGACATTACATTTTTTTGATAATGCAGAGAATATACACACTTTAAGAACACAGGATTTCACACTAACACCGATATCCATGCATCAAGTATTTTAATCAGTATCTACAATGAACTTGCCATGAAACGGATGTACGGGGGAGATACATTGTCTGCTTTGGTGGAAATTGAAATTCCATCAATGAATTGAAAAAGAACTAATCTATACTTGCTGTTCCTAGCTTCAATTAATTGATTAGTAAATAAGTTAACCAATTTTACAATGTTAGCGTAGAAATAAGTCACTTTTTTCAGATAGGGCATTTTTTGAAAGTATAGCTTTTCTCGTCAGCGGAGATACGTCCGTTCCTGAAGTATTTTAATCGATTCTACAATGTACTAGCCATGACAACCGGATGTAAGCAAGACTTTCTCTGACGATGATCGGGATGCAACTAGCGCTCTGGCTTCACGTACTCCCAGCCACCGAGGCGGGCGGCGCCACAAAGGCAGTCGGGACGCGGGTGGCCCGGCGGAGCACGCACACTCCTTCGCGGCGCACTCGGCCTCCGAAATCGCGTACAGCGAGCAGCCGGACGCCCGCGCTTAATTATTCAATCAATCAACGCTCCGCGCAGTCGATTAGTCAAGCAGTCAGACTATTTGTACTGACATCTGTCATGCGCCGGTAAATTAGTCAGTCTCGCAATTAGTCATTCGTTCGCCCGCGTTATTAATCATACGCTTCGGCCCTTCGGCTATTTTCGGGCGCTCGTTTTTCGACTTATGCCCCCAAAAACTCTCGAGGAGAGGATTTTTTTGGATGTGTGAATTGACTGAGAGGGAAAGTAACTTTTGAGCAGGTGCGCTTTGCCTGGCGCCTCAAAAACATTCACCATACATTTGGAAGAGAGTATTTTGATAAAATCACACTTCCATAAGAAATTCCACGTATGTGAACGTTTTTTTAAACAATTTGTAAGACAAGTTAAACCCCAAAAATGTGCACTACTGCATTATATTGATCCTCCTCAAGGGACCTTCATCATTGATCTTAATCGAATATAACGATGCTCGTGCTTTTACCTTTCTACTTAGCAGATATCTTCATGCCCATTTTAAGAGTACTCACCTGACTCAATTACATCGTACACTCGAAACAGGTGTTCAGAACGGCCTGCTCCACACCCGCCTGCTAATTGGAATGGCTCGGGTGGAGTGGCAAACAAGGAGAATGCAATGTCGAATCTTTTAGTCGATAACATACTAGAATAAATTGACTGTAGTGTAGGAAGCAGGAATGCATATCGCTGGAAAGTATAGATCTGTAGATAAACATTGCGTACAATAAATATTAGAGCGAGAAAAATTAATTCGGCGCTCGGGCACGTGATGTTTATGGACCGAGGACGTCAAGTGCAGTGAAGAGACAAATCTCCCTACGTTTGCTTTCTCTTTGGAGCGCCGATCGATAGAGAATTAATTACACTGCGTTTGATTTGTTGTACGTCAGCGATATAAATCGTAAGTAACGAGTAAAGCCAATGGGTTGCATTAATTTCTTTACATTATATTCATAACTTGCGGTTGGGAGATATCGTGTTTAGAAGTACCAACTTGTTATACTACGAAATTGCACCATTTAAAGTAGTTTATCTATTCATTTTTTCATAATTGAAGATAATTGTTCAGAGGTTAATACAAGAACACCTGTTTCACAAACTGTAAAATAATGTTTATTCAATACACACTTTAAAAGGTAGCCGCTGGTAATAACTCGGGATTAAGAAAAAAATATCTGTTACATAATTATACATTATTAATTTTGTGTCAATCTTCAGCTATAAAGATACCCCAAGTTTCATAAAAGGCGAGGTTGTCCTCAAAATATACAGTTGATAAAATACTATGCAATACTTACCTCTTTTACTGATTTCGGACTGCCACCGTCTGAATTGGGCCTCACATGGCTTTTTCTATATATAATAGTATTTTCATCATATAAGTCATACGTTAGCTCTTATGCATGTGGTTGCTGTAATGAGATATTTAGTCAATTTTCAGTAAGTTGCAATAATTTTAATGATCAGGATTAGTTTTTGAGTGCTTTCGAAGAGTCTTACAATTTTTTGCCGTCTACCGAACCCAGTATATGGAGTAACAATGACGAATTCATATATTTTAATTGTTGTGTGAGGTGTTTGTATAGAATACAAATTTTACTCAACATATTTTATCTTACAAAATAAAGTGACGTAATTACAAAAACACTTCACGCGTGTTCTTTTGTTTTGATCTGTGGTGATGATTTTGGCATGTATGTCAAATATTCAATATACATCCGCTGTTATTAATTAGATATCCAGAAAACAGACTTATAGACAGTTGTATAAGAATATTTTAAGGAACATGTTTACAGGGATTGATGGTTCAGGGCATCAACTGATGTCTCTGACAGGGAGGTTCTAGGTTTGAGTCCCGACAGTGGCAGAATTTCCTACACTAGTTCGGGTTCTGTTGCTATGTGGAGAATAATTCTATCGGCCGGCTGTAGGGTAGTTTCGGTAGTTTTCCATGGTTTCTCCGATCAATACCACCCTAACTAACGGGCCACGGACCGCGCGCGATCTTTCCTTCCCCTTCCTTGTCCAATCGACACACCTAATGCACACACACATTTGCAAGCTCCACACTAACACCGTTCGTGGGAAATACCTGTTTGAAAAAAACTTCGGTAGCCGACGTTAAGATGGCACCGGGTCTCACCATCCACCAGGGCAATATCGCCCCGCCTTCTGAGCAAAAAGCATGTACTTCGCTTATGGGACTAATGACGTTAGCTATTGACCCGCCCGGAACCACTCATCAACCAGTCAACTAAGAAAAAAATTCTATAATGCTCTATCACAAACGAATTCTCTAGGGGGTTGGAGATTCTCGGCAGGTAGCCCACATGTGCTGTACAGGTAGCACGCACGCACGCACGCACGCACGCACGCACGCACGTGCGCAGGAGCAGGTGTGCGACCTGTTGTGAACCGCACGGGCCTCACTGCCCGCACCATCCGACGCCTTTCTCCTTCCATTTTACTCTTTTCCGCCCCTCTCCACCTCTCCTCGCTCCATCCCACTCCCTCCAGCCCTGGCAGTGCCTTCTCTCCTGTCTCCATGTCATAATTATGGGCCTCCGCTATCGTCAGGTACATACGTGTCATTAAGCAGGTGCATCGAGGTGGGAGTAGAAATTCTGGAAAATCGAATAGATGCACCAAACCCTCTTTCTGTGCTGCCGCTTCCAGGAAGAAAATAATAAAGAAATAGTATTTATTTAGACTGTCAGTAGTAAAAATGGTTACTTTTGACGAATGCACTTTGATCAAGCTCCATAGCTATTGCCACAACTGCAATGACACTTGTATTTTCATAAATTTCACAATTGTGAAATGTTAAAATTCTTACTAATAAATCTTTATATACTTATATAAAAGTTCATGTTTCTTGACGTGTATGTACATGTGTGTGTATGTTTTTATTTCAAAAGCTTTTGAACAACTATAACGATTGCTCTCAATGTTTGCACGAATACTTTTGAAAAACAGCGAAAAAACTGGGGTTTTTGTTGATTCCAAATCTGATTTCACCTCAAAATGTAACTTGGTAATAGAAATTATGCAACTCGCATTGCACGTCGGCAATATTTAGTTGGTCGCTGCCGGAAGACGCTGAGCAGAGCAGACCCATCTTTGGAGGTGATGAGGGGGGGGGTAGGCGTGTAAATTGATGCGTGCGGAGAACACAATGCAATTTAATAGATTATAATGATAACCAGATCAACGTAATCAGATAGTTTACTCTAAGCAATATTACATGTTTGGGAATTATCTTCACAAGTATAAATATTATTATTTTAATTATTGCAGTTACTGAAGATAATGCATTGCCATGTTATATACTATTGCATATTGCACTACTAATTAGTGATTTTTTACTTTCTCGTCGAACTCATAAGAAGAGAAACTATCGCAACCGCACTCCGGAAAACTACAAATTTTCGAGAGAAAATCTCATATTACCAGCCCAGGTAACAAAGAAGTCAATAAATCGTCTTCCTATATAGAGTAAATATATAATTTTTGCTCTGGATGGAATACAGAAATTCAGTGTGTATGTTTAATGTGGTAAACAAGTTCACGTACATGACCAAACATTATGAACAATTTATTTTCAAACATTTAAAACTTATATAGGTCGAAGTGTTTGTTTCTCACTGTACAATGGCTGCCCCTCCCACCCACGCCCCCTCCATCTTCTGGCCGGCGTGTAACGTGGCCCCTGTCACTACCTCGTGAATGCAAGCCGCGCCACATCCGTGACAGGAAAATTACTCCGTGTTAGAACCACGGACCAGACTTCCGAGTTGCGTTGGCCGTCTCCCATGTCTTAGCACGGTTCACACTAGCATGGACAAATGTTTTGCGTTAAACGCAGCGAATCTAACAATGAGTCCCGCTGAGGTTGTCTACTCCGCTGATAATATGTATGCCATCACGTTGTATACCCTGCTTTGCCACTGGCTTCGTCACAACTTAAGGGTTTGGTGTCGGGTGTTGCAGAACGTTGGATCTACGTGTTGACCTCTCCTCATGGAGACCAGGAATTTCTGCAGCCTTCAGAGGCCCTCCGTATCAATACTTCTAATTTCCAATGCACATAGAATTCAAAAGAAAGCAATGCAGCCTCCGGCCATGTGGGAGTCTATTGTTTCGTTCGGTACTCAGAAACTAATAAAAAATTTACAAAGAAACAGTTTTGATTATGCCTGAAAATGCAGATATTTGATGGTGTTATTCCGACTATACTAGTACTGCGTGTACCGACATAATTATCATATTTAGTGCGTGATTACGTATGAAACAGCTGACGACATGTGAGAGCAACGCTCGAAGGAAGAGGTCGCCCGCCATCATTTTTTTTTGTTATTCACGTATTGCGTTTTGGATCCGTAACTTATTGATATTCCTGGTACCTTCATAAAAACCGTTTTACTGTATATTCCACGTTTTTGCAATATTCGTGGCTTGTGTTTTATTTAATTCATATTAAATATATTGTACTATAGTATTTTATTTATTGTCTTGGAGTAGAGCATGCAACTTTTAGAATTAGAAAATTTTGGCGCTTCCCTCGGCGACATTTCTTCTACCGCAGGGCATTAGACATAATTATTTTTGTAGGCTATAGTATATTAGCGGAGCTCATGTCTAGCTCTTGGTCAGCGAGCTCACTTTTCACTACTACTACATACATACATACATATATATATATATATATATATATATATATATACATACATACATACATACATACATAAGTACATTGAGTATTTGCAGACGTGGCGCCAAGCCGGCGGGCGCGCTCTGCTGCAGACCAACAGCACAGTCATCCATAGCGTTATTTGTAGTCACAGCGAAATCATAGTTTCCCCAAGCTTGCAGCGTTGACACCACACTACATTTCATTTTCTACAATTAGGATTTCAAATCACTATGATATAGACCATTACTAATATATCTGGTAACATTAGAAATGTCACTGAAGACTTTTCGTGAAATCGTTGAATAATTTGAATGCTGGATTCGTGCTGCTCCTAATATAGAAGGCGGCAAAATAGAATATGATGATTTTGTTTTTGATTTCAGAAGAGATAATAAAGTACTTGTACATTTATTGATCCTTAGGTTCATTTGGTCTCATCGCAAATATTCAGCTTTTCTCTGCCAAATTCATCGTAATAATCAAATGCAGTATCTGTGATGTAATAGAAGATGATATCGCATTACAGTGAATTCTATGAGAATTCTAACGAGAGTACTCCTCATAATTTATTAGAAATATTAAACTGTGCTATATAGTTAAAAAGTTCTGGTTAATGGCTAATAATAATAATAATAATAATAATAATAATAATAATAACAATAAATCCAATAATCATTCCAATAATTTTCTTAATAATTTGAATAATAATTCCAATAATAATAAAAATTCCAATAATTATTCCAATAATAATAAAAATTCCAATAATTATTTCAATAATAATAAAAATTCCAAAAATTATTCCAATAATAATAAAAATTCCAAAAATTATTCCAATAATAATAATAATTATTATTATAATAACTAATAATAATCTGAGAAAAGAGCCGTACAAATGCCAGAATTCGCTTAGTAAAATGCTTCGACCTTTTGTAAACAAAGTGGAATAGCAAAATATTCACGATACTCATCTAGATTCTGAAAGGATACATGCAACAAGATCCGTCTTGCGTCCACGGTTTTTCTCCGGGCTCGAGTAGCGACGCGCTAGCGAAGCGAAACGGGTTAGTCGCCCTAATCGCCCGCGCAAGCTCCTCTTCGGCGGGCGCTGATAATAGGGGGATTGCTGCGAAGATTTTCGCTGCGTGGCTACGGACGATAGAATCGACGGGGCCTCGTTAGTATGGAGGTGAATGAATTCGCCACTGTATCTGATGTAGCTGTTAATACCGCAAAATTATTTTATAATTAAAAATTTGATCTGCCATCTTATTCACTTTACCTTTATGCATTAGTAATTGGTATGTTGCGATAAAGCACGTGGGGTCCTCTCGATGACGTTCTCTGATTAGGATTTTTTCTATCTTCACGTATCATCATTTTAACGAGGTTTTCTTTTACTAATATCATTAACGTTGTATCACGTTTCTATCATATTACATCTTGGGCGGATTATAATGTATTGTCTTAAAAAAGTAATATACGCGGCGTTATAAACCACGAGAAGTGTGTTCCATGTGTTCCGGCAAGAAATATTGATTGAAAATTATTATTTGCGTTTCTTGAGATATTCAATGAGGTAAAAGTTTTTCTACTTGATAATTAAAAATATAGTATATTTTATTATCAATTACGCACCTCTGGTGGATCAAGGATAGCATGCTACCTTTTTGTGAAACGGCCCAATGTTCTATTACCAGTTGGGACAAAAACGATGCTGAAGCTTTATAATAAAAAACATCTCAGTTTCTGTAGCTGTGTGACAGAAGAAAAAGATCATGCTAGCCAAGTGAGCCAGGTACTGTAATGCAAATTGGTCGTGTTCGCCGTATACCTTCCTTACCCCCAGGCTTGAATAATAAATAATAACAGGGTATCTGACTGGGAACACCGCTTCTGGCAAAAGTCGTATTGATTTGACCCTAAAATGCCAATTACATACAAAGTTATAGGTGTGGTTATTGACTACTCACGTGATGCTATTGTCAATAAATGACCAAGATTTAATTTATTCTACTCAATGAATTCCTTGATTAAGACTTTTTTAGTACAGATATAATATATCTGTAAATGAATATCAAAAACCAGCGCGAAAACAAGTGCTTAAACATGTTGATTAAATTGTTAAAGCAATCTCCATATTGACGTTGAATCTCATTTCAATCCTTCATTAAAAATAATTTCAATAAATAAGATAGGACTGAAATGCTCGAGGAAATCATACTAATACTTATAATTTAATATATTTTTTCATAAAAAAATTTTGACGTAATTTTACTATCATTTTGTTATGAGCTTTTAATTTTGCAACAAAACAGAACCACGAATTAGACATTTACAATCATTTAATCATGTCTTCCTATTTTATAAGACTACGCTCCCAAAGAGCATCCTCTGCTTGTCGTGAAAATGAACCCCTTACCACTTTCTTTGCATCACCATTATGCTTTTCATTCTGTGATTCATTTACACAACAAGTAATATACTCAAATACCATCCGAAGATTAAAGTTTCTCATCGTTTCTGAGAATCATTGGTGTGAAACTACTCGGTAGAGTGAATAATAGATTTAATGCTTCTAAAAATTTTGTCTCATTTTTGGACTCTGAATACACTTCAACCCCTCCCCCCAGAAGCGTCAGTGATACATATTTACAAATATAGTTTTTACTTATGTTCTATAGTAACAAAAGTCGCACATCTCATTTTAAACCGTTGTAAATAACTGAAAATCAAAAAATAAAAATAAATGTTGAATTGTTTATGTGAAAACATCAACTAGGCGGAACACTACACTGGTAGCCCCCACCATAGAAGTATATTCATAGTACGAGCCAAATTAAGTACAATATAGTAGTTGATAGGAAGAGATGCTACACCAACACGCGCATTTATTTCCCGCCCGGGAGAATAATGTCCCAACCGCAGCGCCCGAATGTTTGCGCGTAGCCCCTGGAAATCGCAAGTCGTGCGCGCACGTGCTCCGGCGCCTGCGGGGCCGATGCTCCGCCAGAGGGCGCCGCGCGTGCGTGCGTGCGTGCGTGAGCGCGCACGCGGAGGTCAAGCAATTAACGGCTCCTCCCCCTCGATCGGGGGCCAGGGGGCGGACAGGGGGCGAGCGAAGCGCCGCGGCCGCGGCCGCCGCCGCCGCCGCCGCCGCGCCGCCCGGGAAAGAGAAAGAGGTTCTGCGCGCGAGGCTGAAATGCTGATGAGGCTGCGGCCGGGTGCGTGGAGGACGTGCAGAAGCGGTGCGTGGATGCGGCGGTGGATGCGCGTGGCGTGCGGCGGTTGGCGGTGGTCTGCGGTGGTGGGCGGTTGAATGCGGCGGGTGAAGGCGGCGGTGATGCGGCGGGTGGATGCTCGCTGGATGCGGCCGGGGATGCGGCCGTGATGCGGCCGTGGATGCGGCCGTGAATCCGGGCCTTGGGATTCCTGAGCGGCCTTGATGCGGCTGGATCGGCGGTGCGTGGCGGGTGCGGTGCGGATGCGTTGCGTTGCGTTGCGTTGCGGCGGTTGGCGTTGGCGGTGGCGTTGGCGATGGCGGTGACGGCAGAGGGGATGAGGGTTGGTGGAGGTGGTGAAGGAGAACAATATCTCCTAGGGAGAGCACAGTGGGGATGATGAGAACCGGCAAAGGTGGCTCATTGAGACACTGCATGCCTCTGATCGGGAGATATTAAGAGTTGCACTTCATACATTGGCAGCATTTTCGATTCTATGTAGGTAGCTAGATCGAATTTAGCCGATGTCTGGAAGAGATTTTAGCATAGTCGTCTATAGTTTTCTGTGATTCTTCCGATCAGCACCAGGAAATGCCTGAGCAGTACACTAGCAAACGGGCCCCGGACCATATGCGATATTTCCTTCCTCATTCTTCTCCTATCCTCAACCCCTACTCACACACATGCACTACACTGCCACATGTCGGGAGAGCAGTCGGAGGCTTAAAGTTTCTCTCGACTGGGGCGGTGCCCAGTTAGTGGGAGATACCTGGTAGGGAAAAATACTCACACGTATGTCGGCGTCGTACTTTGCCATTCAGCGCGTATAGATCACCTCCACCTCCCGCAATAAAGAAAAGCATGCACTACAGTTACGGAACTAACGACTCTAGCAGTTTACGCACCCGGAAGCACTAATCAATCATTCAATCAACCCGTGTGGATGTCGGTGAAAGAGGCGGAAGAAGTGTAGTGAGGATTGATGCAAGGGGCGACAACAACTTAGAGCATGGTCATTTAAAGGTAAAGCATGTTGCATTCTAGGAGGCGGTGCTCATTCCCCGTTGAAACGTGAGATCTGGCACCAACTTCTTAGGCAAGTTGTGGTATTACCCTTTCCAAACACCCTCTCACTCACTAGGTCACCACAGGGACAAGGTCTTAGTTCCCGATTGGTCCCCCGATATGTGTGGTGGTGTAGTGCGTGTAAGAGGAAAGCACAATGCAAGGATAAGGAAGAAACGACCACGCACTTTCTGTGATCCTTGTTTTAAAGTATTGATCAGCCATTAACGAATCATTCATAGGAATTGATATGATGGAAAAAACACATGCAAAACTTTTAATTAGAATAGCCGACCACTAGAATTCTCCTCCAGGCAGTGGTTAAATTCGATCTGGCAAACTAGTTAGTCTACAAAATTCGCCACCAACGAGACTCGCATCTTAGGACCTCCTGTTCAATGATGCCGCAGACACAACAGTGTTGTCGTAGAGAAGACCCAACCTCTAGAAGACCTAGAGGTAGTTCTTGCGATGGATTAGTTCGCATAGCCACTGCGGTATTTGCGGTAGTCGCGGTTAAAGACTCTCACAGAGCGACGCGGGCGATTCGCAGCAGGTGCAGCGAAAGTTCCGCGCTAGACAAAATATGCGGGACCGTTCACACCGGAGCGTCAATTATGAGTCACCGTTTGGTGACTCGTTCCCGAATCCGCTGGTAAGAAAACGCTGCCGCGACACTCGCCTGCCGCGCAGGTCTGGACGTGCTCATAAGGCAATATGTAACGCTAAATTTCCGCTGCGACCATTCCGCGTAGGCTGCGGATCTTCCGCATAGTTTGCGAATTATCCGCGTAGGCTGCGGATCTTCCGCGTAGGCTGCGGATCTTCCGCGTAGGCTGCGGATCTTCCGCGTAGGCTGCGGATCTTCCACGTTAGCTGCGAATCTTCCGCGCCGGTCTGTGGGAGTCTTAGGAGGGAGACGGCAGCAGTGATGGCGGTGTAAACGGTGCTGGCTGTAGCGCGAGTAGATCGCCAGCCGGTGCCAAGATTCGGGCAACGGTGTGCGCTGCAGGCCACGGCACGGCCCCGTGGTTTCCGTTCGACTTCTGCGCGCGGATTTGCGGCGCGTGATGGATTACGGAGGGCCACTGGGGCCGCGGGTTCCGTTGCAGGCGGAGGTTTGGCTCTCATGCGCTTGTTAGCGGAGAAACAGGCAGAGATTCCTTCCGTGGATGCCGGTGTATTTCTCGTTCTAACATTGCTTTATTTCTTATTTTGCTTTCGCACAGAGTGCCTGCATTAATATAACAAGTTGCTGTCTAATTATTAACTTTTTTTGTTTTTTTCACAGAATTATAATTTAATTTGAAGGAGCGCAGAGTGGCTTATTTGTACGTTATACGCCTCACTACGAAAGAAATATTAAGAGAAACTGACAGGTTTTCTGGTCTTCTTAAAAAAACGTGTTAAGATGCTTCACCATTCTCCGAAGGTTACAATAATATGTCGCTTCATAAATATATCCTTTTCTCATTAGTCTTAGAAACATTTGTAAACAATTATCTTCGGATGTGGTGTAAGAGAAATCTCATGTTTGCAAGTAATATGTAGTAATGCGATGCTAATAGCACAAGCGTGTCTTTGTAGTAACCATCTGAGTCACATTGCTTACTTATCAAACGTTTTATAGCTGTTATTTTTTTGTATTTACGATACTCATCTTATGAATTCAGCAAGGATATACACTCGAATATAAAATGTTTACGACGTATGCATATATCACAAAGTTAGTAAAATCAAACTTAACTCTTGGCTGATGTAAAAGAAAAATGTTGGTCTGCCGTCTGGCTGTCTCTGTCCGTCCGTCTGGATGTCTCTCTGGATTTCTTTAAAATTTCCCCACATTTCGCAAAATCATGTAGTAGTACAATTTTGAGGGGCCGTTATAAACAGTGCGGGAAAGTATGTGATTTTGTATTTGTTATGAAAACCAGGATATGTTAATTTTCCTGTACTTTTTTTTAGAAAATACTATGTTCTGTGTTGATGGAGCGTGTATGAAAATTCGGCGTAGTAATTGAATTGAATTAATTTTATCAGGAGGTTCCGAGGAACGTGCGTCTCGTAACGTCCTTCTGGTGAATACTATCTACCTGAAACGAGATCCAGATTTCCAAGAAGTTAAACGGCATGCCGGCCCGCCCAATACCTTAACCGCGCCGCCCCGCCCCGTCGCGTCCCGTCCCGTCAGTTCCCGTCCCGTCAGTTCCCGTCCCGTCAGTTCCCGTCCCGACAGTTCCCGTCCTGTCAGTTCCCGTCCCGACAGTTCCCGTCCTTTCAGGTCCCGTCCCGTCCCGTCCCGTCCCGTCCCGTCCCGACCCGCCCGGCGCTCAGGCACTCGCCCAGCCAACGTGTCCCAACCCGCCCCGCCGCCCGCGCCGCCCCGCCCGCCCCGCCACGCACGCCCGCACGCCCTCCCCGCCTCTGCCCTGCTCCGCCCCGCGACTCGCGCCACCCATTACCGCCCCGCCACTGCCCCGCCCCGCCCGTCCCCGCCCCGTCCCAAACCCCATCCCAAATCTATCCCAAACCCGATCCCACTCACCCACAATAGCCCCATCCAACCCGCTCACCACGCACCACACTACCCCACCACTTCACCCATGTAACCGCCCCATGCTCACCCCCGCTACTTCCCGCCCCGCCCCACCCCCGCCTACTCAGCCTTATGCTCCCAGCTCGTCCCGCACCTCTCCGTCCCTCTCCACGCCTCGCGGCGCCAACCTGCTTGCCACGCCCCGTTTCACACGCGTCCCCCACCCGCCCCACCCCGCCTCCACCTCCGCCCCCGCCCCGCCACGCGCCGCTCCCACATCCGCCCCACACACCCGCACGCAACAACCCCCCGCTCTCGCTCGCCCCCCATAGCGCGCGTCGCCAAGGCATCGGCGCGAACAATGTATCGCGGTCCTGCCCACCCGCCCGGGCTTCCGGTCAATCCGAGCCGCGACCGCCAGCCGGCAGCGCGCGCCGCTTGCTCTTTGGAATTCCTCAGCGCCACGCACAGGCGCGCGTCGCCCTCCGCCGGCCTTGCCTCGCCTCCGCACCCTCGCCCCTTCGCCTCGTCCACGCCACGCGCTGCCGGACCCCCAGCAGTGTGTCTCCGCGTTTAATTATGGCCATGACGCATTCGTTCCGCTGCAAGGCCTCTGACTGGATCCTGCATTCGATCCGACAGGGCAATTTTTTTTCAATTAACCGGATACTCATCGTGTTCAGTCCTTCTGGAGAGAGTTTCAGGTAGCGCTGTCTTATCGCAATTTTCTTATGTTTCTGCGTTTCTCGAATAAATACCAGACAATGTTGAAAGCAGTTTTTTTCCTACAAACGCGCGACGACACATCTACCGCCCCTTCACCACCTTACTCTCATTTCCTCTTCCAACAGACACGCACTAACTTACGAGCACTTGAATACTACATGTGTTGCGATACTGTCGAACAGCTTGAGAGCTGATCCCGTGGGACTTACACATTCGGGCGATATTGGAGTGGAAAACATCGCCAATCCGACGTCTAGTTCGCCGCTATATTACAGTCAAACGGGGAAGTAACAGTGCCATACAACAGCACTTAACGTTATACTGACCAAAGTATTCGGAAGTACAGAGTAGTTACTCATCACTCACTCCACTCACTCACTCACTCACTCACTCACTCACTCACGCATCACTCACTCCACTCACTCAACTCACTCACTCACTCACTCACCACTCACTCACTCACTCACTCACTCCACTCTCTCACTCACTCTGCATTATATTAACACAGTCACTTGTCGTGTTCTTCTCTAGTATTCTTCAGCATCTTTTGACTTTAAATCCTTCTTCATTTCATTTTTCTCTACCATTACGATAGCTACATTCTGCCTTTTCATTCATCCTACTATAATCTTTCTCCTTTTTTCAATATTTTCTTTATATTTTCCATATATATCACAATACTTTGAACTAGCTGCCTCTCACTCATCTCTAACATTCCTCCGCCCGTCTTTAGCCCTTTTCGACTTTGATATCTATCGGTGAAAACTAGTCGCTTCTGTGGAAAGAATGGGATTCTTACCAGCAATTTCTCTAAATTTTAAATAATCCCTTCACCTTTTAATTTTAACTTTCTCGTGTCATTCCACGTTAGGGCCTTTATCGTGCTTGGGTCTCACTTTCGTGCCCCTTCTGCCCTTTTTTCCTGCCTCTGCATAATCTCTGCGATCAAGCACGCGGCAACGGCGATCGACCCCAAGCCACCGGCGCCCCGTGATACACATCGCTCCGCCACCGCCACCCGCCGCCCGCCCAGCCGCCACCGCCACCGCCGCCGCCGCGCCGCCGCCCGGCCGCCGACCGCTCGCCGCCGCCGCCGCCGCCGCCGCCGCCGCCGCCGCCGCCTCCCTCGCCCGCGCTATCCACGGCATTTCCGGTGCCCGCCGCCTCCGCCGGAGGCTTCGCGCTTCCTGCCGCGGACGTGCCTTTGTTGCTGTCGCTGCATCAATGGAGATCGACGTCGTCTCGGCTGCAACTCCACTGTGGAAAACTGTGACGATAAAATCTCGCTTCGAGATGCCCCGGAGACCGTTCCGACCTGTACAACTGAAGAAACACTTTCGCAGACACCAGATTTTTATGTAATTACATGTTTTTTGGCGTTCTTCTTCCATTCTCAAAATTATGATTTTTGGTGAAACTCAACCGTCCCGACACAATATCTATTGTTTTTATTATATATCTTACTTATTTAGTACTATATTACACATTTTGTTATTTTCACAAAGTATTTCTTATTGTAAAGACTTTTTAAATTTAATTACATTTTTTTAAAGAAAAGAGTAGGTTGTTTTTGAAATCAGCATTTTCTCTTCACTATTACTGCATGCTGACTAATCCAGGAAGCGGTGATGCAGACGGATGATATCCCGTTCCGGCGACTGCTTCAGTTGTCTCAGTAGCGGGAGGTGTGTATCAGCGACTAATTTTTAACTTAGATGTCACTGACGACGCGTTTCGTGACCTTTAACTCTAATTTCCGAGAACCTTTGGCGATCGCCGAGTATCGGTGAGAGTGCTGCACGCTCCAGTGATTGTTTGCTGGTCGTAGATATCGCCAGTTTGTCCGATGGTTTCAATTGCGTCTTTTCTGGCTGCTAAATTACGGTCCTAGATAGTATTGGTTGAAGGTTTTACTACTCACGTGAAAGTTGCATGGTGTAAAGTGTGCATCAACTTCTGCTCTTCAAATGTTTTTCTAACGTTTGTATCATAATTGAATTTTTTAAAGAATTTTTTTATAAATGTAATTTTGTATTATGTAAATGTGTTTTATAATTAGTGTCTTTTAATATTACATATTTATCCTATTTTACATATTTATTACATATTTTGACTTATTGATACTACAAATGTTTCCGATCTCTACTTAACAGTGGCGGCCGGTAGGGAGATGTATTGTTCTATTGTTGGTGACAGTGATGCGACTTCGATAATAAACATCGATGTTACCAATAATCGCTATTCAGTACTTTCATGTCTACAAAAAATTCTCCAAATAAAAGCTAATAAATAATGTTCAAATCATCGATGAAAAACTATCGATGTTTACATACATCAATACTATGTTTTTAAACTGGTTTTGTAATTGCTAATATAAAATTCCAGGTCAAGAAAATTTAATTTTACACTGACTGTGTTTATTAATTTTTAACGAAGATGAAGCTGGAAACAGATGAAAAAAAATGATAAGAATAAATGAAAAAAAAAACAAGCCTGAAAGTCTGAGCATGTGATGCAATCTCAAGAGGTCACAGCTTTCCGAGTTATTTGAAGACGGGTAGGGTAAAAAGAGAGAAGGCCTTGGGCGGACATCGTACGCCGTCTCTCCATTTGGGAAATACAAGGAAATACGAACGAAAGCCAAGGGATCGGGGTCATCCGGTGAGAGAGATGGTCAGCTTGATGAAGATAAGTGTGATTAGGGCACTCTATGGAACAGAACGTAAACGATTGCGCCAGTTCGATTTTGGTACCGTCTCATCCATAAGAGACACCTACATAGCAACATGGATTACTGAAAAAGAAAAATATTGTGAAGAAACAATATTTTATACACATATTTGTGGTGAAAATGATCTTTTCCTTCCTTTTTGTTCCTTCCTTTCGTTTGGCACTACCCTAAAAGCCGCCACTGCTTGTCATATGTGAGAGTGTAGTCATCCATGACCAGAGTCAGTAACTACTAGGGTGTCCGAGAGACGCCGCGTCCTACGCATAGGTGCCTTACTTCCGGCAGGATTTGAATTTTGCCCTGAAGGTTGCAGAAAGTCGGCCGAAGCGTAGGCACCTGTGTCTAGATCGCGACGCATCTAGGGCAGTCTTGTAGTTACTTCGCTTTCTATATCGACGTGGTGGCAAATCATGTTTGTTAAAAATTGTCGTTTTGTCACAGATAACAAATAAATCTCATTCGTGCGCAAGATGCAATAGGGGAAACAACTAAATGTTTTGGACATATTCTGTTTGGAAACAATGGACAAACTTTGTATTCTTTCTCGTTTTCAGAAATACATATTTCATATTCTTCACCTTCATACTAGCTTTCTATATCAATGACAATTTCGTTTTCATATTAATATTTTTTGAATTTAAAAAAAAATAATTTATCATTCAACAGACTTATACTTCCATTAATTATGTGAATTTATTTTCATTGTCATTTTTACAATTTCTTGCATTTGTATAGCAAATATTTCTAAACAGTGTAAAGGAAATATTTCTGAACAATAATTTGAAATCGTTGTCTTATTTTCTCAATCAGGATTCGTTATAGATAATTTAATAAAATACATGTAAATGTTTCTCAGTTTTGTGTACTACTTTCCTATGAAAGATTCAAAAGACGTTGTCAAGCATTTGAAAGCAGCTAGTTATAACAAACATTTCATTGAACGGGTCAGTGTCAGTTTTCCTCCTAATCCATCTTAAACCTTCTATTATATATTCGCCATGTATTTTCACAAAAAAGTAGATGGTAAACGATTAGCTGACAGGTTTACATTAAAAGTAATTGGACAATCAAGAAAATTCACTTCAAAAGTTTACAACCAATGTTGAAAAACTCGCATATTTAGTAAAATAGATGGCCGGGTGTTCGTAAGTCAGGTTCCAGCCTGAGTGGACAGCAGCACGCAAAAACAAGTGTTCGGAATGAAAAAGAAACGATCTGTGAAATGCAGGTGGAGCTGTCGCATCATGTCGAAGGGGCTGAAGAGGGGCCTTAAAAAGCGGGTGCCATTTCGCGGAGCGTCTCGCCCACGAGCAAAAGGAGAAAGGCGTCACCTTTCCAGCCCGCCGCAGCGGCGCACCGCCTCCCCCCCCTCCCGCCATCGGTCCCGTCTTAATGTCCTCCGCGTCGCCGCGACCTGCCAATCACACAGGCGCCGCGTCGACGCCCCGCGTACGCACGTCGATATGATCCCGCAATTACGTGCTGGGCTAAGCCGCTCGCGGGCGGCGCGTCGGGCGACCGGCCGCCCACGCGGGCGACGCATGGGCGGACTCGGCCCGGCGTAATCCTACGATTACACGGCGCGCGACGAAGCCACGTCGAAGACACGTTCTGATCCCCTCCTCTTTCTTCACCCGTCACCTGTAGCACCTCTTCCGTCGCCTATTCTGCCCGTCGACTCTGTTACCTTCTTCCCTTCCTCCTCCACCTCTACCTGTCTCCTCTATCCCTCCCCTCCTCCTCTTCTGCCCGTCGACTCTATCACCTTCTCACCTTCCTCCTCCTTCTCCTCTGTTATTTTCTCCCCTTCCCCTTCTGTCCGTTTCCTCTATCATCTCCACTTCTTTCTCCTTGTCCGCCTCCTTTCTCATCTCCCCCTCCTACTCCTATGCCCGACTCCTCCATCACCTTCTCACACTCCTCCTCTGCCCATTTCCTCTATCACCTCATCTCCTCATTCAACCCTTTCATATCAGCATTCCTTCTTTTGGACTCCTGACGCTTTTACTCTTTTCTCTCCAGCTCCCTCATCTTTCTTATTTTTCAACAATTTCCTATCTTTTCTTTTCAGCTCGAAATTTTCTCTTCTAATTTGCTATTCATGTTTTTTCCTTTCTACTTTATCGCTCTTACTTCGTATTACCTTCTCGTCGTTTCTTTGTAAGAAGAGCTATGTATTGTAATCGTGAGCTAGCTAAAGGTAAATTTTCGACAGAAAAACACTTATTTGTCGAGTTTTGATTACAAAAAAGTGGTTAAATCATTTCCTATGTACTGTAGTAAATAACTTCCTGTAACACGTTTACTGAAAATCCTTGTTTTGGGTTGTCCGTCCGTACGTGCCTAAACTGTGAAGCCGATTTTCTGCAAAATTGATATTCCCCGACCGATTTAAAGAATTCAAGGCCTTGCGAATTTGAAGTTGATATTATAATTTGGATTGTACTTCACATGAATGATCAACGATTTCAAAATTTTCTTAAAAATGATTCCAAATATGTTTACTTTGTCTTCAGAACGGCGGTTAAAGGTCTTTAAAAGAATGGCGCAGGCCCCATTTTCATTGAACTCTCCGAAATTTTGAAAATTGCAAATGTTAGAAACAATGTGAGAAAGTATATGTTGTAATCCCACTAGTTTTATTTCCTTCTTATTTTCCGTCTTACTTTCCGACTCCTTCACTTGGGTCGCACTTAATATTTTCTGCAATCATGCCATCATTTACCAAGTCTTGTATCTGAAGCAAAGTGTCTCGTCGTGCCAGACTGTTGTTTAAATAATCAGAGAGAATGAAGTTAAATAATATTTGTAAATTTGCAGTTTGCCTTAACAACAACCATTACTTAATTATATGCAGTTTTTATTAATAAGCTACTCATTAAATTAGTAAGAGCTTATGGAAAACAAAAAAGACTACAATTGAGCTTCAGAATATTCGCATGCACTTTCGTGCATTTGATTATCCATCATCACCACCTCCACTCTGAAGCGGATGTCTCCGGGCAGCGAGAGGGCCGCTCGTGACGGAAGGAAAAAGAGCTATCAGAGAGGGCTTTTAAGCAGCGGACGTGTGACATTGATGTGACAGTGCGCAAACATCGCATTAGCCATCAGTAGCGGCGCCGCGCCGCGCCGCGCCTCCTGCAAGTCATGCTGCTTCCGTGTTCGTCCGCGGCTCGCGTCTCCCTGCATCCTCCCGCTCTGCCTCTTCAGTGAATTAGCCTTTTTCGCCCGCTCTCGCCTCCTTCATTGCCCCATATGCACTGGATTGGAATGGATCATCTTGGCAACGGGACATTTGCTTTCGCTTAATAAAGTTGACAACTCTTATTTCTCCTTGCACTGTGGAAAGGATTAAAGTAATAGTCAGTTGTATTATGAATGTCAATATCACAGTGCTTCTCATTCTTTCTATGTCTCTGTTCTGTCTGCCTGCTTTTAAATTTTCTCGCTGTCCTTTTCGAAACGAACGGATGTCTCTCCGCTCGTCCATATTCTCGAATTTTTGTTTTTAATCCTCCTCTCTATTGTCAGGTACTTCAATTCAGGTATGTCAGGTATTTCAAACAAGCTCCTTTAATAAACTACGCAATGTCCTTTCAATTTGTCACTATGTTCTTCGATTCTCTTTGCACGTGCTTGCTATTCGCTTTCCTTCTCTGTATTCATTTTCAGTCGCTTTTTTCTAGTTTATCCTATCTCTTTATTTTAACTTTCCTTCACTCTTCATCCTTTTCTATTCTTGCTCAGCAATATTTACCTTTCCGTTGTCCATTTACACTACAGTGTATTTCCTTTCACTTTCTTTTTATATTCTAAACAATTACTGACCCAAGAGTAATGGTTTTTTCAGCTTTCACATGTTAGTCTTTTTCTACTTTCGCAAATGCTTCCCTTGATTGAGCTTCTATCTTTCTATTCCTATTCTCACCTCTTCTGTTTATATAATGTCTTATAGAAACATCAACGTAACTCCACTTTTTCGGCAGTACACCGTTGAAGGGTACGCTAGATTCGTGAAAGTATATTAACTAATTCTTGAAAAAAAAATTGTATTCGTAGACTTATATAAGATAATTTAAGTTTGTCTGATCGCCTATTTGAGATCTTGATATTGTGTTCTTTTCAGTATTCTTGTCTTTTAGCGATCTACAGAAAAAAATGTGTTTCTCTCCAAAGAAGGAATCGGGTCAGTGTGTTCCTTGAAGCTGCTCCCTTCGCCGCCTCCGCCCACGGCCCTTCTCGCTCCCCACCCCCTTCCCGCTCCCCGTCCCCTTCCCGCTCCCCGCCCCGCTCTGCCCAGAACACGCCCCGTCCACGCGCCATCCCGCACCCGCCACACTTCCTTCCCGCCCCGCATTCCCGCCCCACCCCCGCTCTGTCGCCACCCCTCCGTCACACACGCTCTAGCCACTCCGATTTCTCGCTCTCGCCCCATCACCCCCTCACCGCCCCGTCACCGCCCTTCCACCGCCCCGTCACGCCCGTCACCCGCCCCGTCACCGACCCCGTCACGCCCCGTCACACCGCCCCGTCCACCGCCCCGTCACCGCCCCGTCACGCCCCGTCACCGCCCCGTCACCGCCCGTCACCGCCCGTCACCGCCCCGTCACCGCCCCGTCACCGCCCGTCACCACGTACCTGCCCGTCACCGCCCCGTCACCGCCCGTCACCGCCCCGTCACCGCCCCGTCACGCCCCGTCACCGCCCGTCACCGCCCCGTCACCGCCCCGTCACCGCCCCGTCACCGCCTCACCCCCCGTCACCACCCCCGTCACCGCCCGTCACCCCCGTCCCGCCCGTCACCGCCCCGTCACCGCTGTCCACGCTCCTCCCTCCCCACCGCCCCGCCAGCCCCTGCCCGCCCCGCATCACCCACCCACCCTACACATCGGGCGCCCCACCCCTTACGCCCCAGAACCTCCCCCCGCCCCCACCACACCTCCGCCCCCTTCTCCGCCTCCTCCCTCTTCGTCCCTGCCGCAGTCCGCGCTCGCTTCCGCGCGCTGCCTCGAGCCCCGTCCCGCCCCGTCCCGTCCGCGTAATGGCGTTAATAAGGCAGCGCAGACGCCGCGCAAGAAGCGCGCGCGCGGGACACAAAGGCTGCCAATCACCGCCGCTGCTCCGCGGCCACTGCGCCGCGCGCCGCCGCGCTCCGCTGCGCGTGATTTATGGGCGCGCGTTTTACTTAGCAACGTTTGCGCCGGCCGCGCGCGTTGTAATTGAGCCCGTTTCGAAGTGGAGCTTATGTCTTCACTTACAATGAAGTAATTAGTTGTACTCTGTAAAAACATTCTCATCGCTTCGGTTCGTTTTACATTTTAGAAAGAATTCAACGAGGCTCCAAAGAAGTCTCGTTTTATTTTTCAGAACAATTGTTTGCCGAGGTAATTAACTAGCAATAAAATCGCTTACAAAGAATACGGATTGTAATATCTGCGGTAAAAGCTTGTAATTTCTTCATCGTTTTCTGTGGAATTACTTCATTTATCTTTTAGATCTCGTAAAACATCTGCAATTGGTAAAGATTTATTTAGAGCGATGTAAGGGCACGATTTATTACTTAAACTATGTATTAATAGGTTATTCGACAGTATATTCACATATTATATTTTAATCGAAGCATTTTTCAGACATTTAAAAGTAGTAGAACATTTGACATTATTATCAACGCTAACCTTTGGTATAAAACACCTTTCGGGTGGTGGATATTCGATGAATCGATTTACAATGGTTCCTCTCGGGAGCGCCGACTCGATTTCTTCAGTGTTCGAGGCGGCGTCAGAGTCGTTCAGTGACTCGATCGGTTAGCTCAGGTGCGATTCCGGTGGCCGATTCCCGCGGGCTTCTTTTTGCTACAAGTTCTTTCGGAACTGAATCTCATGAATCTGTTTGCCACACTGGCGATGCTCTTCTGTCTCTTTTGATGCATTCCTACCGATCCATGAATGACTGGGTCATCCTTTTTGTACGTGCTGCATAATATTTTCTTTCGAAAGATAAGCTTGAAGGTACAAATCGGATACTGTAATTCGGTACTAAGAATTTCAAACAATCCCCAATAATAATACATTTTCATGTAGTACTTTTCGGACTCAATATAGTATCATAATGGTTAATTAAAGACTTTTGGAAACAGTCGAAATGACATCGAAGTAGGAACTTTCATGAATACATAACATAAATCTTACACTCTAACATCAGTTAGAAATATTAACTGAGTGAATTGAAGATTAGCGTAAATACAACACAATTTTGTAATACTGTAGAATTTTTTAAAAAAGGATTGCAACTTGGTACGATCTTGAAATACATCAGTGAGCAATGAGTTGAAATATTTATTATGACAATAATTGTATTAAAGATATCCGTTGATTTTTTAAAATTTTAATTTACTGGATTTTACGACATTCTATTACGAAAATGTGAAAAACAAATTTTGGAGCTCTGAAGAAATCATGAAGAAAAAGCAAAACGGAAAAAGTTACAACGTATTTCAAACTGTTTTCTAGTCTGAGATCACAACTGATAAATCATTTTAAGGAACTATTATAGTGACTATGAATGGGGAGAGACGATTGAGGTTCCTCGCTTGTTCAGTTGGGTCTCCGAGAATCCACTGCGATTTCGCTGTGTAAAGTAAGCAACTTCGGTGATGCCGCGTTGAGAGTTTGTGTGTAAATTGGATTGTTTTCAGAATTAAGGTCTTTCGGCGATCTACAATAAAAAAAACAACTTTTCTGTTCTCCAAGGAATAACGCTTGGTCAGGAATGGGATCACTTTATTCCTTGAACCCGCCCCCTCCCCGCCCCTGCCCACCCACCCCGCACCGCCCTGGCAGGTTGATGTGTTTCTAAGGAGAGTCTGAGATCTGGGTACTACCGCTACGGGCAGAAAGAGAGTTACACACGAGCGAAGTATAGAGCGGAAAATAACATACAAATGAGATCGTCGGATTTCCGCTGTTTAAAAATCATGTGAGATGAATGCTAGAGTCGTCACTCATGACATGACACTTTTGTAAACTCATCAAGCCTCATTCAGTAAAAGAACGATGTAAAGTGTTCTCGCAAATGAGATGTAAACTGAAAGTTCACAGTTAAAAGAACTACAATTATTGTACTAATATTCTGTTGGTGATTTATCCCCCATTTCAAAATGTGTTGGTGTCACTTATGTTTAATAGCCCTATTCAGATGCTTCTGATGTCATCTTCTGTTGGCGTATCTGCAAATATAACCAAAAGAGAGATATGTAATCAAATCAAAAGAACAACGAATAGTAAAATTAAGAAAAGGAAGAACTTGTCACTTCTACTCTTACCATTGACGAGCTGGATTTCCATCTTTTGTTAAGATTTGTTGATCTAGAATTCTGAACTGTTTAACAGCACATTTTCAATAGACATTTAAACAAATATAGTTTATAGTTCTATATCCATTGATATAAATGATAGAAATGTTTCAGGCGATATCGAGTATGTTGATTTCAGATTAATTGAGTGTTTTCTCTATGAAATCGTAAAACTTCTTTCTCCACACCAACTTGCTTTTAAATGCTGCTACTGAAAGAGGCCTAATGATCTGTGCACCTTTATTTCTGTTATTCCAAAAATATTTCACTGGAAATGAGCATTCGCATAAATTCAGATGTTACATAAAACCCACCCCATTTTGGGGCCCACGTGACTCGTACCCTTTGAAACGAAATGGCCCAATGGTTCAACCGCTGTGAAGTGTCCAATGCAGGGAATCGCCGAAAGAGAGTCGCAGTTGGCAGCGGCCCTCCCTGGCTCGGGGCATTGGTCGGCGTGTGATTTATCCCCTGCCGCAGGCCGGCGCAATCGGCCTCCATTACGCTGACAATGCTCGTGGAACACCGGGCCGGGCGCGGCTTATTTATGCGGCCGCTCGAATTAAGCAGCGGCGCATCGGCAGGGCAGCCCTGCCCGCCCCGGCCGCGCCGCCCGCCACCCGCGCCCGCGCCGCGCCGCGCCGCCCGCGCTTACGACAGTTAAATTGCGCTAATTACGCAGCCATTGCACGCCGCCCGACAGGGGCCCCCGCTCGCCTGCCCCCGCTCCTGCCCCTCCCCCGCCCCCCACCCCCACCCCGTTCGGGCGGGTGCTGCCGATTGGAATGTTGACACGTTGAGTGCTGCGCAGCAGTCTGATTTTATTTTGGATTCCGTTTGCTCTTCGTACTTTGACTCTTCGCGTCTCCGTTCCATTACCGGCCGCGTTAAATGGACTTGCTATTTGTGGCCAATTGGAATGTTGGCACGCTCGCGGCGCAGCTGTGATCTCTAGAGGCTAATTTTATTGTAAGTTCCGTTTGCCATTCACGCTCTGTTTGGTTTTTATTTGAATTAGTCTTTTGATGGTGTTGACGATTTATTTTTTCCGTTGAGTTTATAAAGCGTGTTTAATATTTTCTCGCCAATTAGAGAATCTGGGTAGTTTTATTGTCATTGTGTTTTCTTCCATTTAAATTGTGGTCGCTAGAGTGGTGTACGTAGCCGAATGTTACTCAACACTGTCTATCTTTTTCAAATATTCGCACAAATTTTATTTCACCATTGTATTTTGCTTCAAAACTTCATACAAACCTGTACTGTTATCTATTCAATATTTCTTAGATAAGAATTTCTTGACTTTTCTGAGTAATTCCATACCTTGGAAATATCCATTTCTCCTTCATAGCCTCAAATCGTCTAAGTTCTGTATTCCAATTTCTTAAATCAGATTCAACTCTCATTTCTTTATCACATGCAGATAATTATCGAAAGTTTTATGATGGTGGACTTATTTAATTCCAATGTGCTATAATGCTTCTTTTTCTTACTTTCAAAAATAAGAAAAAAAGCTTATTTGAATATTATACTGTATTTAGAAACTGAAAGATAACTAATATTAAAATGAAACGATCTTTCTAATGTTCTTCTTCAAGAGTAAGAGCTTACCTCTATATTCTTTTGTTTTCGACTCAAATTAGTACTATAACGGAAAACTGAAGAACATTGAAAGCACATATTGAGTGCTGAAGAAGTTGATTTCGCTTTTTGTGGTTATATGCATTTACGCATTTATGACTGTACCCACTTGAGACCTTTATATACCAGTGTATGATCCAACAATATTCACATTTATGGGTGAACATTGCTTGTTGGCAGTTTTCAACTCTCTGGATCAAATGTGGGCGTATTATGGAAAACTTTGGTGTTCATAAACTCCTTTTCTGTACGAAATAGAAATTATTTTTTTGTGGAATATGTTTAATGACTTTTGTCGTCATTCTCAGCTAATGCAGGGTCTCTGAAAAACTTATCCTTTGACCAGCCCCCAACGCGATCTCAATTGTTCGACCAAATTGGGCACCACCCTTGTGTCCAAAGCAATGAACAATTTTTCGACTACCGTTTTGAATTCCAGGACCACGTCACATCTATTTTGTCCACTAATTGCATCGTTCCTTGGGTGAAATGATACGGAATCCGATGATAGATAGGAATTGTCGGTTTTAATGCTACCGCAAATCAATATAGGATTCTTTTAGTCCATAAGCGTGACAATATTTTCAAGATTTACAAATTTTAAGGCTGTATTATATAGTTTGGACAAAACGAGCAAGAGACAAGCTCTCGAGGATTTTTCACTTCTTCTTTTGCAAAAGGTGTGAATCAGATGAAAGTTTGCTGTAGTTTTTCCTGTCGAACTCTGAGTTCTTGAAGGGTTGATTTATGTTAGTAGTGTTAAATGTAAAACTCTTTACTTGGAACTAATCCAGAATACAAAAATTGCACTATTGTAGTTGTAAGCAATTTTTTTTTCTTATAAAATATTTATTATACAAATTTTTAGTACGAAACATGATTTCTTTCTTTCACACGACATTCATTTCTCTTCAATAAATATTTTATACTTTTTGAAAATGGCATAGACAACTGAAGGCGAGTGGATACTACGTATTTTTATGACCTACTAATTTATGATTGAATTTGCTCGCACTCTGCATTGATAATAGAATTACCGTGTGTCTTATATATCCACATTGTACGGTTCCGAATTCGATTCCCTCCGGTTGCAGATCGAAGCCACGCTCTTCAAACTTCTCCACTGCGGTTGCTCCCAGTTGTGTCTATATTTTCAGTGATAAGCATCGCAACTTCCGAAGAGACGCAGCGCGCTCCGAACAATAGCGCTGCGCCACCCCTGGCCGCGGCTCTAATTATCCGTCATTTGTCCTCATATTTCATGGGCGCGGCGGGGCCGTATCGGGAGCGCGTCTTGACGACGGCGGAGGCCGGGACGCCCGCGGCGGGCGGGGCGGGCGGGGCGGCGGGCGGGGAGGGGCGGGGCGAGCCCGGAGCCGCCACCGGGCAGCCTGCCGCCACCGCCACCGCCGCCCAGGCTAATGATAGGGACGCCTGATTGTTCTATGAAGCATGCCCTGCCCGCCGCGCCGTTAAAAAAAACGAATGACGCGGGCGGGCGGGGGAAGGGGAGGGCGGGCGGCGCCGGCGCCGCAACAGCACGGCTCCGCGGCGCGAGGGTTTGCAACCGTTCAGAGATGAAGCGTTATTGGCACGCCGCTTTTTTGTGCGGATGTTCAGAGAGAGATGACGTCAGGGTACTAAGGGTACGTAGAGAAGTTGCTGTGTGTAACCGTAGGAGGTGATGTCATGTAAAGAGCAGTTACTCTCTGAAAGCAGAGGAACGTGCCCTGCATGCGTTCCGAAGTCCCTCACTCTCTACGCGTTTGGTTCTGTTCTTTCCAAAACTATTAACTTCTTCTTTAGTTGATTTGATGTTTAAGAGTATGTGCATGTTCAGTTAATCTATTAATTAATTGAATGTTCAATGCAAATTAGTTCATTGTAATCGGAACATTAACGTGCATTTGATCTAGTTATCACTTTTCATACATTTAAAGATTCAATAATTTGATAAAATAACTGAAAAATGTGCTTGATTGATACTTCTTTATCTCACTATGTCTTTGTTGATTGTTTTAAAAAATTGCAAAAACATTAATTATTTATGCGAAAAGAGATTTACATAGATTTCAAGTGTTTGTTTCGTTAAGTGCAGTTTTGAATTAATTCGTGAGCAGATCGCCGGAAAGAAACCTGCAGTAATGGTAGTATATCTTAACAACCAACACCCTCCCAAGAATTCAGTTGGGTTTGTAATTACATACATAAATCATGCACATCTTATTCAAATCAGATACATCTACCAATAGTTTGATTGCTTTTTTAACACGGGTTTGTAATTGATTGTCTAAAGCCGATAGAACGGCTCGAACTGTGACATTTGTAGTTTCAGTGCCTTCAGTTGAAGAGTTGAAATAAAAATAATATAAGTAGCATTCTGTTAAATTTACTTTTTTTACCAGAATAATGCTGAATGAAACAAGCCCTACAAAATAAATAAGAACGAAAGTCCAGCCGCATTTTTTGATAGTGTTGCAGGGTGATTACAAATGTCATTTGTATGTCAAAATAGCTTTAACGTGTATGTAAACTCATTTTTCTGCAAAGCATGAAAATGGCATAGACATCCTATATAATTTGAAGCCTTCAATTCTTCATACGTTCATCTCCAAGCTCACATTTCGAAATATTTCGTAGTTGGCAAGCCTCTCACGTGGCATCGGCGGCGGCGGCGGCGGCAAGGGCTGTCAGGGCGGCGGAGGCGGCGATGCTACGCCGCGCAACCGCCTTTTGTTGCGACCAGCGGCGGCGACCGGTTCCCGCGCGCGCGGCGCGGTGCGGCGCGGCGCTGCGCGCTCCTCCCGCCTCGTCTTATCTACAGCGTGTTCCACAAGTCACGAGCACCGCCCGCGTCTCCCCGCGGCGCCCCGCGGCGATCGCAGATAAGCGCGTAATGACGTGGAAACGAGCGCCCGCCGCTCCCGCCACTCGCGCCTCGCCCCGCACATCCCCGCTCCAACCCCCGCCACCCCCAACCCCCGCCCGCTGTAACAATAGGACGTGTCCCGCGGGCGTACGCGTCACCGCTGCCGATCGCGCGTGGACCAGATACACTGAGAAGAAGCCAGACAAGGTTCTTCTACACTTACATTTGAGTAGGAAGAGCTCTTTGGGTTTGCTAGAGAAAACTATTTTATTTCAGCACTCGCATGGGAAACAAATTGTACCTTTCTACATTTAGTGATCAGAAAGTGATCGGGTTCGTACCTTCGTGCGCGTCGCTCCGTCCCTGCCCTCGTCTACCGTCCGCGCTGTAACAATAGGACGTGTTCCGCGGGCGAACGCGTCACCGCTGCCGATCGCGCGTGGACTAGATTCTCTGTGGGGAAGCCAGACACGGTTTTTCGGCACTTACATTTGAGTAGGAGGAGCTCTTTGAGTTTGCTCGAGAAAACTATTTATTTTTCAGCACTCGCTTGGGAACAAGTACTGTTTCATTGTTGTGGAGCCACTGATCGGCTAGTGTTACTTGGCGAAGAATCGTTGAGTGTGCGTCGCGTCGAGTGTGTGTGCCCTTCCCCGCCCCCCGCCCAAGCTCTGACAATAGGACGTGTCCGGCAGGCGAACCGCTGCCTATCGCGCGTGGACCAGATACACTGAAAAGAAGCCAGCCACGGTTCTCCTGCACTTACATTTGAATAGGAAGAGCTCTATTAGTTTGCTCGAGAAAACTATTTATTTTTCAAAACTCGCATGGGGAACAAGTACTACCTTCACTCTTTCGAAGGTACTGATCGGAAAGTGATCGCCACTGATCGGGAAGTGTTACTTCACGGTACCGCGAAGAACCACTTTTCGGTTCTTTCGCGTTACGCGAACGACAAAGTCGAGTTTGCCGTACCCGTACCGTAAAGACGTCATGGCCACATAAAAAAAACTGGGCTTTGCAAACAAAACAAATCACGGGATGAGTTGTTAGGCCGCCTCGAATATTGAGAATGATCTCAAGAGAGTATCATTATTTATTTTTGGGAATTCGAATTGGGAAATAATATACGTAACTCAAAGCAAACTATCTTCAATGCTCTCATTTGAAAATGTCAGCATTTCATGCATATGTCAAATATTACTTTCGGTTCTAGATTCGTAAATAACTAATCAAAATCTGTTTTAAATCTATACACATAAGTATTTGGTTAATTTCTAAGATAATATCTTGGGCAATTGAATAGTAGTTACTGTACTCTATTTAAAAAGCGTAATTTTGGGGCATAATGTTCCATCACCTCTTTCATCAGCAATGTTATCTCTAGACTCTTGTGATGAAAACAGACAGTAAACACACATTTAACTCTGGTAGGCACCGTATGTAGTATTTGAGAATGTATTTGAATGCATCTTGTACACCGAAATCGGTGTGACAATTAATCTAAATGAACAGGTGCATGCAAACCATTAATCCTTTAAAGCTAACCGCAGGGTGCTGGATATTCGGAACCATTTATCTTTTAGTCGTATCATGTCTCTGTCGGGCGTGTTCACAAATGAATCCGTCGATTACTTTGTTGTATTACCGGAATATACTATGTGCTACTTTTATCTTCTCATCAGCAAAAATACAACGCGTGTATTGAAGAACAGTATGTGTTTGAAATACATTATTCCTTGAAATAATGACATTTGCACGATTTCGTAAAAGAAGACAACCTGTTTACAATATTTGACAAATAACTCTTTAGTTTGAGTATCCAGAGAAATGTATTTTATTGACTCATTTGTATCATAAAAATATTATAATTTTTTCACATTAATCATTTTATTTATTCTTGGAGTTAGAGCTTCAAAACGCTCTTAATTGTCTCTAGAATAAGAATACGATTGTGTAACAACCAGTATGATACAATCTTGTCACTTACAGCGTAGGAAACTCTAGGTCTTATAATATTGTACCTGTTTCGTAATTTTACGCATAATATGTAACGTATTTTCTTTTTTAGTTAAATTAGAAAATATTCTGACAACAAGGAAATGTGTTACAGAGTGAAAGTAGAAAAAGAAAAGCTTCTATTCTTAGTGTGGGAAATGGTTTTGTTTTGCTCCAATCTAATCAATTTTATTATAATTATAGTATACATTTCATTACATTAAATCTAAATTGACATAGAACCTTAAGAGGGGTTTTAAAAGTGGTCACACCTTCGAGCATAAAAATACCTCCCAGATTGAAAATTGTATTGTTATATATTTTCTATATTCATATTAGAAAGAAAAAAGTAAAACATGTGCTAAGGTGTAATGATATGCAAATAATATTTAAATATCATTTTGAACATGGTGTCAAGACACAAACTGACTTTTCTATTGCGTAGGCAATGAAAAACTTTATTAAACAAGTGGAGTTTTATGGTAAACGATCTGAGAAACCGTGATTACCGCATCCATTAAGCGCTGATTATTTGAGATTGTTACATGAAACAAATTACATCGCAATATGCTACGTGGAGATTGAGAGAGAAGTCGAACACATTGTAATCTGTGATAATAACCCGGATCTCAACCCGTCGCCGGCGCGGCTCCTGCGCCGTGTGGGGGGACGGGGTATTTGGGCGCCCCACGCTCTCCTGGAGGCGAAGGGGCGGGAGGCGCCGTAAGTCAAGCGCGCGGCGAGATATGCGCGGGCGGCTGCTGCGGTAGCGGTGGGCGGCGGCGCGGTCGGTAGCGCCGATGGGAACGGCGGAGACCCCGCAGCGCATCGACAGCTCTCCCGACGATGTCCATCGCCCAGCCGCCCACAGCACGGCTGCTCCCAGACCGCCCCCGGCCGCCCTCGGTCCTCACGAAGGCCCCCCGCCCTCTCGCATGCCGAGCCCCGACCGATCCCCGTAAAAATAAGATTGTTAAGGTTAAATGTTATCGAAGTAAAGTTAAGTTCTACTAGTAAGTTATTAATAGTGTAACGGTTTAGAGTTACACTTAACATGTAAGCTAGTTAGTTTACTTGTTAATGTTAAGTTAAGTAAACAAAATAAGTTAGGTTACAGCTCTATGCTTCTAAGATTATAATCTTAATTTTTTAAGTTAAGTCTAAGTTCTAAGTTAAGTTTAAGTTAAGTTAAGGTTAAGTTAAGTTAAGTACGTTAAGTTTTTGTAGGTTATAAAGTTAATAAGTTCAAGTTTAAGTTAAGTTAAGTTAAGTTAAGTTAAAGATTAAGTTAAGTTAAGTAAGTCTCAAGCTTTACACGCTTAAGTTAAGTTAAGTTAAGTTAAGTATAAGTTAAGTTAAGTTTAAACTTAAGTTAGTTAAGTTTAAGGTAGTTAGTTAAGTTAAGTTAAGTTAAAATAAGTTACACTTTTAGTTAGAATTATCAAATAGTTAAGTAAGTTAATGTCTAAGTGTTATAGTTTTCAGCATCCCCCACAGCTTAAGAGTTAATCAGATTAAGTTAATCTCATCAGTGACGTTTTACAGTCTCATAAGCTTAACAGGTTTATGTTTAAGTTCCATCGATATAATGCTGGTAAATTCTTACTACTCTTCTAGTATTTAAGTGTAACGTTCATGTCTAGTTTAAGGGCGGGTTAGTTCTTTGTGTTATATTGTTATGTCTCCCCTATTAAATTTAATAGCTGAGGAGTTACCGTTAACGTTGAACGTTGAATGTGTTAAGTGTTGTAGTAATTAGAGTTGTACAGTTAAGTTTTACACGGTTACATAGCTGCTAAGTTAAGTTAATGTTAAGTTAAGTTAAGGTTAGCTTAAGTAGTCTAATAAGTTAAGTTAAAGTTAAGTTAAGTTAATTACGTTAAGTAAGTTTAGTTAAAGTTAAGTTAACGTTAAGTTAAGTTAAGTTATGTTAAAGTATTTATCAAGTTAATTTAAGTTAAAGTCGAGCGTGTAGAGTCTGAGTTCTAGTGTTAGTCGCTAAGTTTAAGCTTAAGTTAGTTAAGTTGAAGATAAGTTAAGTTAAGTTAAGTTTAAGTTGTTAGATAAGTTAAGTTAAGTTTAAGTTATGTTAAGTTTACTTGAAATTAAGTTAAGTTAGTTAAGTAAAGTAAATAGTTAGGTTATAAGTTATGTTAAGTTTATATTAATGTTAAGTTAATTACGTTAAGTTATAGTTTAAGTTTAGTTAAGTTAAAATTGAAGTAAATAAGTTAAGTTAAGTTAAGTGAATTTTAAGTAAGGTTAATGTTAAGTTAAGTTAAGTTAAGTTAAGTTTAAGTTAAGTTAAGTTAATGTTCAGGTTAATTAAGTTTAAGTTTAAGTTTAAGTTACGTTTTAAGTTAAGTTAAGTTTAAGTTAATGTTAAGTTAAGTAGTTAAGTTAAGTAAGTTTAAATAAGTAACAGTTAAGTTAAGTTATGTTAAAATAAAAGTTCGTTAAGTTATGTTAATAAGTTAGTTAAGTTATGTTAAGTTAAGTTAAGTTAAGTTAAGTTTAAATAAAGTTATAAAATAAAGTTAAGATAAGTGAATTTTTAAGTAGTTAAGTGAAGTGAATTAAGTTAAGTAAGTTAAGTTAGCTAAGTTAAGTTAAGTTAAAATAAGTTAAGTTTAGTTAAGTTTAAGTTAAAGTTAAGTTAAGTTAGTAGGGTTAAGTTAAGTTAAAATAAGTAAGTTAAGTAAGTTAAGGTTAGTTTTAAGTCAGTTAAGTTAAGTATGTTAAGTTATATTTAATTTAAAGTTAAGTTAGTTAAGTTATAGTTAAGTTAAGTTAAATTAAGTTAAGTAAGTTAGTTGTTAAGTTGAGTTAATGAAATTAAGTTAAAATAAGTTAAGTTTATTTAAATTAAGTTCAGTATGTAAGTAAGTTAGTGGAGTTAAGTTAAGTTAAGTTAAGTTAAGTTAAGTTAAGTTACTTAAGTTAAGTTTAAGTTAAGTTAAGTTATAGTTAAGTAGTAAGTTAAGTTCGTTAAGTTAAAGTAGTTAGTTAGTTAAGTTAAGTTAAGTTCAAGTTACAGTTAAGTTAAGTTATAGTTAAGTTAAGTTATAAGTTAAGTTAAGTTAGTTAAGTTAACTTAAGTTAACACCGTTAGGATGACAGGTAGTTGTTAAGGTAATCTCTCGCTAGAGCTTAAAGTAAGTTCTCAAGTGTTTAGTGTACCTAATGACGCGTTTAAGTTAAGTTAAGTTAAGTTGATAGTGTGAGAGTCTAAGTGAAGTACAGTTGAGTTACGTTATAGGCCTAAGTCTAACAGTTAGTGTTAAGTTATAGATATGAAAGAGCATTGTATACAATAAGTTAATTTTAGTGATTACATTGCAGCTTGACGGATAGATGAGTGAGTTAAGGTCTGAGAGTTAAATAGTAGGGTTAGTTAAGGCTTAGGTATAACACGCTTATGTTAAGGTTGTATAATGTGCTATGTTTAAGTTAGAGTCAGTTAATTAAGGTGCCTAGAGGTTAGGTTATGGGTTACAAGTGACCAAGTTGAGGTATGAGCTGTAAGATTAGAGTTGGAGTTAACGTAGGAGTTAAGTTAAGTTAGGTTTAAGTTGAGTTAATTTAATGTTCTCAAGTATGAAGTTTAGAGTTAAGTTAAGTTAGTTTAAAGTTAAGTGTAAGTCTATGGGGGTTGTATGAGCTTAGTTAGAGGATTTGGACAGGATGAAGTCATACTGGGAGTTGTTACAAGCCTTAGCGTTATCTACGTTGACGGTGTAAGAGCTGTATGTTAAGTTGAAGTTAGGTGTAGACGTTGTCAGAGTGGTGGACAGTTCAGCTGTGGAAAAAGTTATAGAGTAGTTTTCGAATAGATAATTTAGTGTGGATACGGATTTGGCTTTGTTGAAGATTTCAATGTATAAGTTATGAGGTTAAAAATAGGGCGCGTTAAAGTCCAGCGTTAAGTTAGGGTATAAGTTGATGTTGAGAATAAATTAGAGTTTAGATTGTAAGTTAGGCGGTGTTAAGTTAGGGTTAATGCTGAGAGGTCTAAGTATGAAAGTAATACGCTTGAAGTAGGAGTCTGAGGTTAGTGAAATTTAAGTTGTGAGGCGGTTAAGTTACGTGTGCATGGTATACGGTTATATTTAAATTATAAGTTGAGGGTAGCTCTGCGTTACGGTTAACGTTAAGTTAGTTAAGTTAAGTGGGAAATCGTAGAGTCAGTGTAAGTGTGAAGAGGGCTGTAGGTTATCGGTTAATTAAGTGGAGGGTCTCGGTATCGCGGGGTGCAGGTTCTGTACAGGGTAAGAGACTGAAGATCGGATGGGGGCGGTAAGAAATGGTGTACAGTGGGATCGCGTGGGGGACAGTGATAGAAGCGGGCGGTTCGCGGGGCAAGTGTAATTGACAGTGGGATAGTTAAGTTGGTTTCGACGTTGGGACGTTGAGAGTTAAGTATTAAGTTAAGTTTCTGGCTGAGTTAGAGTTAGAGTTAAGTTAATGTTAAAATAAGTTAAGGGGGGGTTACAGTCCTACTGTTGGGAGTATATCCAGTTAAGTTCCAGCTTTAATGTCTCACAGCCCCTTACAGTTAAGTCTACGACGGTGTAAGTTAAGCGGTAATACGTGTCACGGGTTACAGTGTTAGGCGGAGGTTAGGTGTAAAGGTGTTCAGGGCGGTGTGGGCGGGGTGTACCAGCAAGTGGTGAAGTTAGTGTAAGCGTAAAATGGTTAGGTTTTTAATTTATGTGGTGTAGAGATCTGATAGTCGTTCTCAGGTTTGAGCTGTAAGCGTAAGGTAAGTTAGGTTCTGAAGGTGGAGTGTAGTTCTTAAGTAAAGCTTGAGATGGTAGTGTCGCTTACAGTGGGTGGACGCTGTGTAAGTTACAGGTACAATAGAGTTATTGTGTTCGAGTTAGCGTAGAGTGAGATACAGTTGTTGCTTGAATGGGGGTTAAAGTTGATGTTAAGCTGTCAGTTTAATAGTTAGTGTTTGAGGCGGTTTCGAAGTTGAGAGTTGTCAGGCTTGCGTGTCTCAGGAATTTAAGCAAATCAGGGGGTTCAGAGATACGTTTAGTTGAGTGTGATTACATGGTCAGGTTCCATTAAGTGTAGGATCGGTGTACTGTAGGGGAGTTGACTCGCCTTCTCTGGCTATCATACATGTGTATAGCGGGGACCGCGGAGAGTGACTAGTGCTGTTTTTCTGCCGTTGTCGCACTGGTTTGACAGTTTAGACTTATTTGTGATCATGGTGCTAGAGATAAGCAATACTCGACGTATAGCGGTATTTTCCGCGTGTGGAGAATCCCCTGACAGTCAATAGTGATGCTAAAGATACTATAATTACTACGCAATGTACTGGTCAATGTGATGGCTCGAGCAGACGTGCTTAAGCTCTGCTTGTGTTAAATAATGATTGTGACAATATTGGTGTGGGATTGGTCTGTCTTGCTACATAGCTGGCGGTTGCGAACTCACTAATATATTTTTAAGTGGTCGCGGTGTTCTGTTAAGGGAAGTTGCATGTGTCTGGTTGGTTTTGTTTACGTAGGCGCCTCGCGTTCAGCGCATAGGGGCGCGGAGATTTTCGCACTCGTGAGGCGGATAGACGATTTGGGGTTAATGCTTAAAGTGGTTCGTGTTAACAGAGATTAGGATGTCGTAGGACGACACTGGTTTGCGAATTGCGCGGTCGATTGGGGCGGTATCAGGCTGAGGCGAACGGAACTGCGGATTTTTCGCCTAGTGGGTTTGTAGACTTGTTTGACACGATGGTGGCGGTCGTACGGGGGCGCGTCGCGGAGCGGGTCGTGGGGTGTCCGTATAATAAGGAGCAGCGTTAATAAGATTTATCGCGCCGGTGAGATTCGTTATGGTGCGTCAGGACGAGGGAGAGACATTTAGCATACTAATAAGTCGGTGGCGGGATCAGTTGTATGAATGATGATCTCGACATAGGAAGCGGTTAGACCTGGGGAGAAAGGCGGGGCTTAGGGGGGAGAGGTCGGGGAATC
>BOPP01000047.1:5719284-5756201 GCA_017312745.1 Gryllus bimaculatus | reverse complement strand
CGGAGGTGGAGCGCGAGCTTGAGGTGTGCGGAGTGGGCGGAGGGACGGGAGAGGGGAAGGTGAGGTGGCCGTAGGGGCGAGGGGCGGAGGGGCTAGAGAGGGTGCGAAAGGGGGAAGGGTGGGAGGTGGCGGGGTGGAAGGGGGTGAGGGGGCGAGGGGGCGGAGGCGGGCTGAGGGCGGAGGGGGCGGGAGCGGGGCGGAGGGAGAAGGGGCGGAGTGGAACGGAGGGGGCGGAGGGGTGAGGAGGGCTGAGGGCGGCGGCTGTGCGGCTTACTGGTGGCGGCGTGGGGCGATCGGTGGCGGCGTGGCGCCGCTGGTGGGCGGCGGGCGTGGTGGCTGCGGCGGCGCGGTGGGTGTGGGCTGGGGTGGCGGCGCTTGGTGGCGCTGCGGCTGCTTGTGTGTGGCGGTGGCTGCAAGTGGTGGTAGCTGCGGCGTTATAGAGTGTGCGAGTGTGGCTCGAAGACCCTTGCGTGCGCAGAGTCTCATCACGAGCTGCCAACTTGCGCGACTGGCGGCCGGATAGAGTGCAGACGCTGGCTCCCATCACCTAGCCGCACCACTTGCCGGAGCGCCGAGTAAGGAAGTGCGAAGACGGCAGCCTCTACGATTCCATAGAGAAGTGGTTGACACGCCTGTACTCGATTTCTTTTTAGTAGCAGAATTGGACGTTACTCATTGTTACACTTCCTGCCTCACAAAATTAATATTCGAATGAGCACATTTCTAGCCACGAGGCCCGTTATTAATGACTTCCCAAATTAATTAAAAACATTCATTTAAGTACCAATATATAACAATGATTGTCACTTTAAAAAAAATTGAATATAATTGCACTGTATGCTTCATTTCTTCTCTATATTACTTCTGTCTCTCTGCAACATTTTCAGTTAACTGAACCCACCCGCAGCCTGTGCACGCATTATCGTTTTTACGATTTCGATTCTCTTATTTACATCTTAACAATTCAATCTGAGAACCACAGAACGGGCAGTGAAGTACTTCCAACATAACTTCGCTTTCTGTTACTCGGCGGCATTAATATTAATATCGGTAATATGAATCGAAACTCTTTGCTGTCCTTGATCACCCCCCACTTTCACCTTAACCCCCCTCATAAATCTCTCCTATATTTTCACATCCCCCACCAATCATTCCTCGACTCTTCACAATCCCACGCTCTTCCACATCTGTAAATTCTTCACTGTATAGTTCCCCCATGGCGCTGTGTTCCCTCGCCCTCGCTGTGTGTGTGTAGGTTCGCCCGCCTCTTTCCTACCGCCGGCCGCTCGCCCGCGGAGCGTTGTCCGGCGCGGCTGCGGTGTGCGCAGGAGACCTGTCTGCCCACCTGGACTCAGACGAGTATCGCTGGCCGCGGGTAGAGCGGGGCGCCGGATTGCGACCCGGAGATGGCTGGGAACGGCAGGGGAGTGAGACCGGGAGTGTGACGAGCAAGTGTCGGTGTCGATGGGAAGCTGGGGTCTGGATGGCCAGGAGGCAACTGGGACGCGCCGGAGCGCTGGGGGGCGTCCGGGGGCGTCCGGATGGTCGCTGAGGGCGGTCGGGGACAGTTGGGGCGTCGGGGGACATGGGAGAATGTTGTGGGGCGTCGGGGGCGGTCGGCGCGTCGGGGCGCGCATGCGTCGCTGGGGGGTCTCCGTGTGGCGGTCGTCGGCGTCGCTGGCGTTCGCGCCGGTCGCGGTGCGGTCCGCAGGGGCTGGTTCGCAGGGGCGTGTGTCCTGCGGGGCTGGTCGCGTGGCGGTCGCGGCGGTCGCGGGTCGGGTCGCGGCGGCGTCGCGGGCGTCGCGGTCGCGGGCGGCTTGGCGGTGCGGGTCGGCGGGGCTGGTTCGCGGCTGTCCTGCGGGCCGTCGCGGGTGCGGTCGCGGGCGGTCGCCGGGCTTTGGTCGCGCGGGCTTAGGTCTCTGAGCAGAAAGCAAAAAAAAAATTGCCGAGAATTGCTTTAGACAGACAAGGTCTTAAGCACCAATTTTTTAAATTTTGACAAGTGGTCACTAGGAAATCAGCGTCGTGCAGCGAGCGAGAGAATCTGCGTTGAAACACGCAGTTTAAATACGAGATTCGGCAACATTCTCCAAGATCGCGAAAAATGAATATTATATGTCATTAAGGTCGATATAAGTAGCACCGTCGTTATGAGCGAGAGTGTATTGGGTCATGGTCGCCGTAGTAGAGAGCAATGTCAGCCGCACGGCACACGCACCAGTACGACGATCAGACAGTCAGATATTGAATACGCAGAGGACGTCCCAACAGGTACAGCGTGGCCACGAAGTACGTAGCACTGTTGTCACGTATGAGCAGAACACAAACAAGACAGTCATACAGACAGGCTGTCAGACGAACAGCAAGCCAATCGGACTGACAGAGTGTCTCAGAGCAGCACAGTCAATTGGACAGGTGACAGACATTTGAAAAAAGAGTATCGAGCACACACACACGTCAGACAAAATGACAGTCAGCGCAGACACAGTCAGACGGATGCGGAGCGGACAGATCAGTCTTGTTCAAAAGCACACGGCTAGCCGTAACGGCGCGCGCGGCGCCGATGTCGAGAGATCTGAATGAGCGCGGAGCCCAGCAGCGTCCCAGTGAAGCTGGCTCCGCCCCGTCGCCGCCGCCTTCCCACGGCCGCGCGCCCAACAGGAGCTGCAAGGCGGTGCCTCCGCTCATTACGGCCCCACGCTCCGTTTACAGCGCTTCCTCACTTCGCGGAACGCCCAGGCGGCGGAGCCGGCGTCACCCCGGGATTCAGCACATACGCAATGCTTGTGATTGATTTCTTGTTCAATGATTTCGGAAGTGTTGTTATCGAGGGAGGTAGTGGTGAGCTTCCCCCGTTGGATGAGAATATCCGGCGCCGACCTACACATCGGCTTGCAGGGTTTTCTCCAATCAGGTGTCTCCTAGCAGCGGGGCTTTGCCCCATCCGGGACAAGATGTAAGTTCCTGACCGGTCTCTCGACATGTGTGGTACTGTAGTGCATATAAGTGTGTGTAAGTAGAGGGAGAGGATAGAACACGGAAGAGGAAGGAAAGATCGCGCGCTGTCCGTGAACAGCTTGTTAGGGTACTGCTTCTGCAACCCGTGATGTTGGTTAGAGAAGTCGCTGAAAACTACCAATCACAACATCTAGACGCAAGAATTCTCCTCCTAACAGCAGCTGGAGCGTATCTCCTTGGCAGTGTCGTTTTCAATCAATCGATCAATCAGCTCCCGAAGTGAAATCAATCGGTGCCCTGATCCACACTAACCGACTATCTGCAATGCCTGGGTATCATCTGGCATCCTAGAACATTTCTGTAACAGCGTGCCACGGAGACCGCTCGATCTTCCGTACCGCATTTTTGTCTGCTTCCACTCCCCTTTCAAAAATACATACTTCATGCATTACATTACCGTACTCATTGGAACATCAGCCCGGAACTCTAGGACTTATCCAGGCTGGGGTGACATCCGGCTGATGGAGATTTCTGAAGAAGGAACACCATAACGCCAACGTGTTGGTCGACTCCATATCTGACCAGTTGGGAAGGGACACTGCAACGGCCCAACATGCAGTACACTTACGGGAATAATGAGCGACGTACTGCACGCGTTCGGGAACGCTAACTCCTCAATCGCTTGGCAAAATGTATAAATGTATTCTCTAAAAATGATTGCTTACGTTTCTTCCGTTGTATTATTATTATTATTATTATTATTATTATTATTATTGTTAATTGTTCTTGTTTTTGGTTATTAAAGGTATATTTATTATTATAATTATTAATTATTATTATTATTATTATTATTATTATTATTATGCATGATTTCAAGCACACCATTTGACAGTATTAAACCTGGCAAACATAATAATTGTCAAAAAGTATATATTTAGTCGATATTGTGCGGTGAAATTTCATCTTGCTAGTAAAAAGAAAGTCAATTGAATTCAAGAAAATGATAGACACATACATAGGACATTTTCTCCCAATTACAGTCTTATGAAGTTTCAGAGTGATATTTTAAGTACAATTCATTTTGTGAATGTTACCTAAAAATAATTTCCGTAATGATTATATTTTTAAAATGTGGCTTATTTTTTCTTTTATAATAATCTGAATTAGTCTATGAATATTGTTCTACGGCTCTTTCTTCATTGCGAACGAATCATTATACATTTGTAAAGAAGTCTGTGAATAATATGCAGCAAAATTTATTTTTTTTAAAAAAAATACTATTTTCCTACTATTTTTGAAAAACAAAATTCTTTCAAGATTTACTAACTAGAAACGCTTACTGTAATATATTTTTGCCTTTTAATTTCGTGAAATTGAAAAGTAGATTGAACCATTTTTTTTAGATTGTTGTTGTATTAATATACGGTTAGATGAAGTATGCGAGTCAAGGAAAGTGCGATTACTGATTTTCATCTCGGTGATTATCACACCGGAGCAGCATTCTCTGCTTTTGTAATATCGAGGCACGAGGATCAGAAAAATGACTGCCTGTCCGGAAAAAGAAAATCAGAAATGTAAGTTGGCGAGTACACGTTTCTTCCATGTCAGAATCCTCATGACAATTGCTGGCAACAACGGCGATGTTCTTTGGATATCTCCTTGAACCCTTGTCGCTTGTTACTGTTACCAGGATCCGGTCACGTTTCGAGAATTCTACCTCGAGCGTTGGTGCTTTTTTGTTCAGGTACACTGTCTTCTTCTACTTCTGCATTCTGATGCTTCCAAGAGACGACGATTCCTGGCACTAGCTAAGCCAGCAGATGGGGATCCAGCATGACTGAACTTAGCAAACGAAGTCTTTTATACGCACACCTCTAGCACAAACGATTCTATAAATGACTTAAAAATATGAAAAGTTACATTGTTGTGTTTTCTTGGCAGACTTTTTGAGATATTCAAAACTTGTCAATTAGATTTTTTTATGGTTTGACTAGAATAACTAATGTTTATGAATAATATGCAATAACGTCATTTAGAGATAATGAGAATTCACTCTCGCCAAATACCTGAAAGGAAACACTGTACCAGTTGTTATCTGGTGTATCTAATACCATCTGTTTCTTCATCTCTACAATCTTGAAGTCACTGAAATTTAAAGTTGTGTAGTTGACAGACATGTCATTTAATAAACGCGGGGACATTTCTCACTCACTCTCTTAAGAAAAATGTATAACTAAAATAGTTATTCGTAGATTAACAGCTGAATTTCTTGATATTATGAGAAAATGACTCCAAAGTATTCGGTTTGTCAATTTTCTGTTGGAGCAAATCAGGACAAAATGTGATTAAGTTCGACATTTCGTAGACAGTTTAACGCTTAAAAATACAATATAATTTTAGTATGGGACATGATGCAACGACCTCTACAAATCGACTTAAGACAAATTGACACGCGAAATTACATTCATAAACGATACTGAGTAGTTTGCGAAACACAATAATATTTTATTCAGTTATTCTTTTATCCAATTATTCTATTATTTAGTTATTCAGTTCATTCTTCATCTTGACTTCAACTGCTGTTTTTTTGTATGTTCTATTATATTATTAAGAAAAATCTTCACCAAGAAATAATATACAGAAATGATTTGAAAATAGTATGAAGTATAAATTGAAAGTCCTGAGAAATGCTTCAGATAAGGTGCAAGACAATTTGTAATTGATGTAATAAAAATTACAAATTAAAAAAAACAATAACATCTACTCATGTTAGTAACAATGCATATTTTTGTTTGATAGTAGATTGAGTTTAAGTACCTTGATGAAACTCGATCACTACATCAGAACAAATGGGGAGCCAGCCACTCAGCTACCGACTGATTCTTCGACAAAATATCTCACCGCTAATTGGCAGCGTGCGGTGTCTACGAAAGTGCTGCTCCCTGTCGATGCCCTGATCAATTAGCCGGCGGCGACGCCGCGGCCGTCGCCTGGCGTACCCATTCGCGCCTATTTGGGCAAAACCTTCGCCCGGGCGCCGCCACCGGTTTCGGAAACTATCCCCGAGAGGCGTCTCGGAGCTGTGACCTCGCAGGACGCGGCCTGAAAAAATTAAGAGCGTGATAATTGGGAACAAAACGGCAAAACGCTTCTGCTCCTTCTCTTGTGGGTTGGTCGCTTTCTGTTTTCTTTTGTCGGCCTCGAGAGATTAGGACTGGAATGCCTCTCGTTCCGTTGTTCTCATTAGAGCGAAGGCAGGCCAAATGATCTTCTAAACTACGTTGAGATAACGGTTATATTCTGCACTCGTGTATAAAAACCTCTGAATATTCTGAATCAAAATGAGACGAATTAATGAGCTTGATTTGCACATTCTGTATTATCGCAGATGTTCATCTTTTGGTTCAGAAATTGAACATTTGAATTAAATATTGTAAAATGTTCACCCCACTGAGAGAGCCGCATTTAAAAAAAATATTTGGGGAGAAAATGAAACGATTTTGGCCATATAATACAGAAATTAGGCAGTCTAAAACCCAACAATAAGAACATTGAGTCACATTCTACACCACCCACCTCTCGACATGGTTTTCAAACAACAAAAAATATACAACGGAATCTAGTTTCTTTTCTCCTTGACAACCGAAAGTATTAACTTGCAGTCAAGAAACTTATGTGTCACACCTCGCAAAAAATGTTCAAATTTTATCATAGTTCACCTCGCATTTTCACTGTTTTACTATTCTTTCTATTACAATAATATAATGTCAGAATTTAGTTAAAGTACTTAACTGATTCCACGTCATATTGTATAATTCGTTGCATCACAATGTTTCAAGTAAAAAAACGCAGTTAAATATTTTAAAGTTCCTAGTATTTCCAGCGTTCTTTTAACTTTTTTTTTCGATTTCTCAGTCTCTTCTCTTCTACATCTTTTTCCATTTTAATTTTTTAAATTTATTATCTACCCGTGATTTATGGTTTAACTCTCTCTCATCTCTTATGTAGTACATCATCGCCAGTCATGTCATTATCCAACCCACCTGCACCTTTTGCCAACTGATACTTTCATGATTTCGAGATTTCTTCACGTTTTCATTTGACCTCCGCCACGGCCCTTTCTTTCTCCAAGTCTCTCATATTCTGACTTTTTACTCTCTCTCCTCTCCTTTCACTGTCTGTCTCTCTTAATATAGAAATTATATATGATATATATATATACTATATATATATATATATATAGTATATATAATATGTGGTATGTCTCTGTCTTTCTCCCTGTCTCTCTCTGTCTCTCTTTCTCTCCCCTCTCCTCTCTTTCTCTTCTCTTCTCTGTTTTGTCTGTCTCTTTCACCATCTCCATCCCCCGCGTCTGTCACGTCTCGCATGGCGCGTCGCCCGACAGGAGCACTCGGGAGTCCTGGCGAGCTCGGAGCGAAGTGGGCGCGGGGCGCGCGTCGGTCGAGTTCACGGCGTTCCCACGTCGATGGCGCGCCCAGCCGCACCATGCCTTGTGCCCCCCCCGCGCGAACTCCCTGTTCACGCGACTCCCTTTCACCCCTCCTCCCGCCCCCCGCCTTCCCCGCCGGCCCGCCACACCACTGCCCGGGCTGGCTCTTCTCCGGCATATTTCTTACTAAACTCGCGAGCGACGGCGCTTTCAGCGCGTAATTCGCGCCGCGGGCAGCATGCGGGGCGGGGCGAGGACGGGGACGGGGACGGGGGCGGGGGCGGAGCGAGAGCGTCGACCCACGCTCGCACGCGCGCCGAAACCTCCGTCCTCCCCCTTCCACCCTTGTCCACGTCCTCGCACGCACTCTCCTTCGCGATGAGTTCTCTCTGTTCGAAAAGAGGCCTTGTTAACGCTCTGTGGATGCAGCTTGGCAGGTACTGGAATATTAATGAAGTGGATGAGGTGTTTTTGACTCCGACCATTAATATGAGTACGGAGTTATCTTTCAAACACAAATGTGTTTATAAATACAAGTTCCTAACAAAAACGATGAAGTGTTAATTTACACCCCGTAACGTTATTTCTTTCGCGTTCGCGTTTATCTTCCGTTTCCGACACAATATTAATCTTTGTACTATCCCCTCAATTTCAATATAAAAACAAACAAGTTTTGCTAAATGAGTGGTTAACGAAGTACAGTGGCGTATGGTGGGTTTCACCAGCGAGTAATCTCGAAGGTAGTAAATAGAATAGAAATACCCCCCCACCTCAAATAATTTTAATACAGATCCACACACAAAACTTACCAATATTTTGGGCTTAATTAATTGCGACACGTTTATAAAACAACCCCCTGGTTCTCCCCTAGAGTATCCTCTCCAATGTATAGATTAAGTTAGATTACATATTTTAACTAGCATAAGTCGAAAAACGCATCTGTCAAGTAATTATACTAAACAATGTATTCATTCAAGAACAAATAAATATGTTTAAAAAACCTAAAATGTTAAATGCACGTCAATGAAAAGTAAACAATTTAATATAGGTCTAAATTTAAATTATCTAATAATAGTTCTGAAAATAAATAAAAACACTAAAACATATTTCATAAAGAATAATTTGAAAAGGGTCTCGTTTAAATTCTCCCAAATTTCAAGTATACTGAAACATTTCTCGGAATGGCCGCGTATGATTCCTTACCATGGAAACGTGTTCGAATCAAGCGAACATTGTTTGGACCAATTTGTGGAGCAGACCATCTCTCGATGGAGGTATGATCTTGGCGACGTGTTTCTCGAGTTAAGCGACAGAATATCCCCGTGCCCATCCAACACTGCGTCACAGCCCGGCAAAGCTCTGTCAAAGCCGGTGCTGCGCGTGGAAGCTTTTAAATACGAACATTGCTGCAGCCCTACAATTTTCACATTTCTTTCAAAAAGCATCTGTATTTTTGTCACAACTTTCTTGCTTTAGAAAGACTATCGAAAATACCTGAACAATCACCTCTTTCCTAGATTACCCTGAGTATTCGCCCCTGATTAGGGATGAGGCCCCTTCTCAGAAAGAATCTTACTCGAAAGTAATTTACAGGTATTGTATTAAATACCGCCCACTACTTCATCGAAATAAAAATAAATAAAACGCTCAGAAAATTGTAAGAAAATTACTTTCTTTCTTAATTTTTTCTCTTGTTTCCACGTTATCATGGATGACAAATAAATCGAAACGTAATATTTCTGAAACACCTCTCACATTCGTCTTCTAAAAGCCAGATTATATTGTGAAAATGATGAGGAGTAAAATTCGAATTATCGCACACGATAATGACACGAATTATCGCACACGTCTGCACAAATGACAAAATTTACGACATTCAGTCATTCTGGTGATGATGTTTATGATATTGGTGGTGTAAATTTCTGTAACAGACTCGATTTCTAAATTGAGACGAAGACGGCTCAAAATCTAAGTTGCCAATTGCAATTTTCTGATTGAAAATCAACACTGTATTGCAATATTTTATTAGTTTTAGTGATATGATATGATGAAATGTATTCCCTATACGTTAGCGTATCATATTCAATGTTCTCAATTGCTTTCTAGAAACACTGTATTGGCTTTACTGAATATAGATCCGCCGCTTAGAGAATAGAAAAGTAGCAATAACAACATTAATAATAATAATAATAATAATTATTATTATTATTATTATTATTATTATTATTATTATTATTTAGTACTTGAAAAGTCTCACCACCGTGAACACTGTAAGACATTATATATATATATATATATATATATATATATATATATATATATATATATTTCTAATTCCATAGCGCTGGGTGAGTATTGATTTCTGGCGCGTCTACTTAAATCATTTGGCCCGTAAATGTTGTAAATGATATTTCGAGGGAGGTAGAGATGTATTTCCTGTGTAACTGATACGGCGCCGACCTAAATCTTGACTTGCAGGCTTATCCCTCTCCAGGTATTTCCCCTCACTGGATCCGCATCAGCCGGACAAGCTCCCTGCTGGTAAAGAAGATAATATCGGGAGGGAGTCGTGCTGTTAGAATACTGCCCCTGAATTTGACCCAGCTACATACCTCCACAGCGTCGACTGGCGGCGAGGGCCACGTGGTGCCCAGTCCGTCTGCGACTCGGGCCGTGAGCCTGCCGCGTGCGCAGCACGAGGTGGCTGGCTCGGGCGCTCTGATGACGGATCGACGGCAGCGCATCTGATAGCGACGCGACGCGACTGAACCACCCGCCCACTCCGTCATCTCTTTCCTACCCACCGCGCTCCTTTGCTCTCTCTCTGTCTGTCTGTCTCACTCTTTCGCTCCCATTCGCTCTCTTTCGCTCCCTTTCGCTCTCTTTCGCTCCCTTTCGCTCTCTTTCGCTCTCTTTCGCTCTCTTTCGCTCCCTTTCGCTCCCTTTCGCTCTCTTTCGCTCTCTTTCACTCTCTTTCGCTCTCTTTCGCTCTCTTTCGCTCTCTCTCACTCTCTCTCGCTCTCTCACTCTCTCTCGCCTCATCTCATCTCTTCTCTCGTCCTCACGGATCTCTCTCGTCTCTCCTCTTCGTCCTCTCTCTCGCTCTCTCTCGCTCTGTCTCTCTCGCCTCTCTCTCTCGCTCTCTTCGCTCGCTCTCGCTTATCTCTCGCTGCCTCCGCGCTCTCTCTCGCTCTCTCTCGCTCTCTCTCTCTCGCTCTCTCTCTCTCGCTTTCGCTCTCTCTCGCTTTCGCTCTCTCTCGCTCTCTCGCTCTCGCTTTTCTTGCTCCCGCTTTCTTTCCCTCGCTCTCGCTCACTCTCTTCGCAGACACGGCAAGCCATCCGTACTCCCACGGGCGAGATTGAGGCTGCGGTTAAGTATCATAGTACCAATTACTATTCAAGTCTTGGTAGGGAATTGGAATCTCTTTCCGAGTGCTCGGATCTCTTGCCGGGCGATCCTGTCACTACTCATGTCGTTAGCACTGATGTGAATGAAGTGAGTATATACATAGGTTGGGGGTTCCAAGTAGCTCCGGTTAGCAATATGGATGGCTCCTAGTTGGGCTCCTGCTTCAGTCGTGGCAGGGTCTCGATGCTCAAGGTTTATTGGGAATAGTGTATACTGCAGGGATTCGACCGGGTACATTGCGAGTGTAATTCTACTCTGGTGCCGAACACTTGGTATGCAGACCAAACTGGGCAGACACTTTGGAATGGTTTTGCGTTCCCGAGTATCCGGATGTCAGCCTCACGGCGCGGGGGTACCTTCATTAACCCCGAAGAAGCAGAGATGAGCTAAATCCCTACTTTAAGGGGGTCAACATCGCCCCTAGAAAGAAACGAGTTACCTATGGGAACAGGACCACAATCGAATTCCATCTGCATACTTTAAAATTTGGTGCGTTCCAGGCAGTAAAGAACTCAAAATTTCATCGTTTTACACCATCGTTATGGATACATCATTGTGAAGTACAGCAGTGACACACAAGCCCTAAAGTACATTTAGAAAGGGCTGATCCCTCTTTCTCGTATCAAAACGTTTGTGCGAGAAACGTATTTTCTGAGTTCGCCCTGTGCGGAAAAAAACATTTCTGTGCTATTTTCATAAAGCTTGAATTAGTTGAGTTTGCCCATCCAATACGAAACGCTTCATTCTTCTTCCAACCTGTTCCTCATCTCCCCATTTGTACCTCAACAACATACCTCATTAACCTCCATGCCTGCCTTTCTACACCAGGGTTGTCTTGCCGTTTGGTTTTGTTTCTCGTTGTAGGTTTCCGCGAATCTTATTTTTCCACTCCTCTCTCCTGAATATTTCACTTTGTTCTTCCTTTCTTCCTGCAGGAAAGGAAAGAATCCTTCCTGTTCCTGGAAGACTCGCGACACGCGCAAATATTCTGTTCTGTGCAAGAGTGTGTGGACCATACTACGAGGTACTAGACGCGCTTTTTAATGGTGATTCAATGGATTTCAATGAGTGATAAGGACTGACTCTCGGAACCAAGAAACAGTTCCCGTTTCTTTTCTGTGAGGAGGAAAAGATGTCACAACTACGAATGAAAACTAATTTTTGATGACTCATTATTGCTTCAAAAAAGTAAATGTTAACTCTTTAAAATGTCTGTTGTAAATATTGGTTATTGAAATGATTCGTATCATCCATTTGCTAGATGTGCTATCTCTGACGACGTTTTGACTACGAAGGTAAATAATATTTCATCCTACCAGTGATTTCAGACGTTATTTTTTATTTGATTTCATAGATTTTGTTCTATTTGATTTTTTCTTATTAAGTACTACATTAATTTTATCATTCATGGATTGTTTGTTATTAGATTAGACCTTAGACTCCTTCTTTTGTACTAAGAATTCTTGATATTCTATTTGTAATAATTATGTTTCTATATCATTTACTATTAATATTATAGTAGTAAAAGATATTGTGGAAACAATATTTTTACAAATAACATCAAATGTAAAAATCGCCACCAAATATTACTGGCGAAAATAGTTTCTCTAAAATTTCATGAACAATTCTACAATATTTAAGTTACTTAGCCCTAAAAGTTAAAGTTATTAGTATATTTACTTCAATACACTTTTGTAAATTTTCTACTACATATCCTAAAACGTCCTACACTTTTGTAAATTTTCTACTACATATCCTAAAACGTTTTGCCATATATTTTTGTTTAGATGAAATTAACTACTTAATAAGTATTATCTTGTTTTTACAACCATTTACACTAGAAGAACTACCGTTTAAAAAGGAATAAAAAAGTACTTTGTCTTGATGATTGTGGGCTCTGTTCACTATTCACACTATTTCACGGTGAGATTGGTCTCCTATTCTCTCCGCTCTTTGAATATTATTCACTGCTCCTCTCAACAACACTCAGTCTTCAACCAGCCGGTTACCGTGCCAATTTTCATGTCATGATTCAAATCGATCTGTCTTCTGCAGTGGCTGTCATTGATAAACCTCTGAAACGTAGATCCTAAAATACGATCCCAACATACATACCGACATACGATGAGGCAAGAGTCTTGCCTCATCGTATCTCGTTAAGTGTGTAAATCGGAAGCACCTACAAATATTTCTACCTTTCTCTACTTTAACAGGGTATTTAATATGACACATTGGTTTCTCAATATAAAAATGTTCTTTAAATACTTTTCAGGTACGTTTTAGAGAGCTTAAAATCTAGATTCATATGCTTCAATAGTACAAATGCATTCGTCGTTATTACTTGTTCGCATTTGTAGTATATATAAAATTTATGTAATACTTTAAACTAGATCAGGATACTTTGACTCAAATACTCTTTTCTGGAGAGCCTTATTCTTCTAGAATTCTTCCAGAATATCGTAGAGCAAACCGGTTAAAAATTGTGCCAATCGAATTGTCGTGTCAAGAGGAATCTAAGGATATGTTGATCATCACTGTAGGTGCCGAAAGGCATCCAAAATGCGTTTGAGTTGTTCAAAAAACAGACAAAAACACGATTTTTAGATAAATATCTTGAAATATCCAGGAAGGATTCGCAAAAAACATCATTCCCTCACCCGGAGACTGAGTCGCTTCGAATTTCATTTGTCTCGATTGGTGACCCAGAAGGCGTGTGACCGAGAGTGACGGATGCACGCACGGACGGATAATCCATTACTACAAAAGGACACGTTTCAAGAAGTTTAGTGAAGGGAATTTTACGAGACGTAGTACATGGTACACTAGTTTAAAGGTTCAAAACAATACGGCGCTGCGCGTTGATGTTTGAACTCAGCATGGCGGGAAGACAGGTATTCTCTAGTTATCTAATTAGACACAAGATAGCGGTAACGTCTTCTCCAAGTCCCTGTCACATTTGCGCCAAATTCGCGCTTAAGTGACCAACGTCAGTCGTCTTTGCTCTACGCCGCGTAAACACGTAGAATGTGATGAATTTGTGACTATATTTTTCATATATTTTTATCATAAAAATGTCATAATAATCTTCTTACGCTAATTATTGTGCAAATTAAATGAATTGGTTATTCATTATGTGTAATTTGTTGGTAATTTCGGTGAATTTCAGTGATCTAGATTCCTAATATTTACCATTGTCGTTTTATTACAACATATTTAGTTACTTACACATTCTCTCACCTGCTCATTTCCATTTTCATCTTAAATATTAGTTTTACCTTCCTACTTCATTAGATTTTTGTTATGCCGTTATTATATTGTGTATATTTGTCATCACTGTTCTGCGTAGACAAAATAGAAGGCTGATTTTGTAGATTATCTTCAGAAATTTCTTTTCTGGAGAATAATTAAAATTGTTTCAATAAATTTTTAATCTACAATGCCCAGTTGATGTTATTTAATAAATTTCCCATGACTGATGGTTAAGAGAATCTGTAATATTGAGAAAAGGGAAGAACGTTCTTCGGCGGCAAAAATACCGCCGTGAGTTCGCGCATGTGACAATAAATCTGGCGAGCACCCGAAACTTTATATAATGTAACGAGTATTGCATCATCTGCCGGGATTCGCTGCGCGGACTGCGTCATCTGCCGGCGCCCCCGAACTGGAAGGTTCCGGGTTATTCTTGAATCGCGTAGAGGTGTGGCGCAAGTTCCGGATGGATCGGGACGGGCACCAGCCAGGTATAAATTCGCCGTAATCAAATAACCAAGTGAAAAACACAAGGACTGTGAATCCTGTCTGTAAATAAATTAACTACTTTAGTGTATCATTAAGAAGCAAAATGAACGTCTTTATTAAATATTACGTTGTTTTAATTCACCGCCAAGAAATTACGATAATTATTACGTATTTTTACGTTACACCGGAGTCCGACGCGAGGTGTTTAATATCCGTTCGCGTTTTCCGACTGCTGCTAGACGCGCTGCTAAATCCGAGAGGTTGGCTGTGCTGTAGCGACGAGGCGGGAGTGTTGATCCGGTGGCGCGTTCGATTGGATTGGTCGACGCGTTGTTTGCCGTGTCCGGCGGCCACCTGCGCGCGCGCGCTCGCGCGGTGCGACGTGTGCGTGCGTCATGGCGGGGGCGTCTCCCCCTCGGGAGGTGCTGTTGACCAACGGCCGCGGGCTACCACGCCGCCGCCAAATATTGACCCCTCTCCCTCTCTCTCTCCCCTCCCGTTCCCACTCCACCCTCTCCTCACCCTCCGGCGCAGCTCCGTTGCATCTGGACACACGCTGCATCTTTGAGGCAGCGTGCACAGTACACTCGTCTTCTTCCCTGCTGACAAAGGTTGCGAAAGGTATACATTTGATGCAACCAATATGAGATTTCGTGCATTAAATATGAGGTTTCATCTGTCTATACTAACATACATGTAAAGTGAAAATTGTGCTAACATTTTTAATATAGAATTCTCCGATCAATACAAACGCCTACATTTTAATGGATTTTCTGAACACAATTGTAAAACAGTGCTTGCGTGTATTGGGAACACTATGTTTGAGCTCAATATAAAATGTGCACAAAAAAGAGACTAAGATATAAAAATCATCCCAGACTTTCAATACTAGTTTCTTCCTTGAATTGTTGCAAATGTATAAAGGTATTCTGTGTAAGTTACCAACCCGTATTTTAATCGACAAGTATATGAATTAGACAAAAAATAACGTTGAGTTACTCAGTAAATGTCATGCATGTAATTATGCATAATGCTTAGAGTTGCATACTACTTAAAGCATTGTAAAGCAAGTTTAAATCGCTTTCGCAAAGGAAACCATATTTACAAAGTGCAATTTGAAATCGGTATAAATCAATGGTTAGATAATGATATTATACAAGTAAATCATTCTTCCGTTATACTTTATAATTTTATTTGACTGCTTTATGAATATTGAAAATATATTTAAGAATTCATTTATGTTCTTTCCCATTGATTTATCTTTCCTTTCTAATAAATATTCCGGTCGCATCATCGTTAGTCAATATTTCTCGTGAGCTTTCTCTAATTTTCTCCGGTTACACATACACAATCTTGATTTCAACTGTGATTCATTAAGTGCAATATTGGATGAGTCATTTCGTATCCACCAATCTTTTAAGGCATTTCCGCATATAAATTTCCTTTCATCTTGTTCCAACTCTTAGTATATGTTCATTTTTTGTTAACATCTGTCATGCTATCTACACCTGTTCCTATATCTTCAAGTAAGATAATTTCTCATACGAACTTCTCGAGTTTGTTCTTGCGTGTTGTATCAAGCGATTCAGTATACGTTCGACGTCACTCTTTGTTGATGAGGATATTTACTATCCATCAAATAGTTCGAAATAACAATAGGATGCGATTTGTCTTATACCGGAGGCTGTCTAAATAATTTTTGCTTCAAGCTAGTTTGTCTAGGGTTGCTGATCTTTTCCCCGGAAATGTCCCGTTTTGGAAGTATGGAAAACTGTCCGTGTGGATTTTACAAGAAAATACCAAATGTCCTCTTTTTATTAGAAAGGGAGTACTAATGTTTTGGTGTACGAAGGATACTATACTTTTTCGAGTCTGCAATATCTTTCCATTTGATCGTTGTATAAATAAGTGGCGTTAATTTCGTCTAACAACTGCCGGAATCACAGATCAACTTTAAATTCACGACCCTTTCTCCACGAAAGCGCTACCATCAGCTGGTATAAATTATTGTTCAAGGTATTGTATGATGAGCTGATTACAGATTCTGTCTGTAGGGTTAATACTATTCTGCTTGCATGTGTAGTTATTTCTGCTCGGTGGTGTTGTAAAAAGCGGTGTTGAATGACAAACGTAAAAGTTCAAAGTGTTTCTTGGAAGGTTCAAAATGAAGTTATATAATTATTGATGGAGATTACGTCATCCACCAAACACTTCTGGTATGAAAGTGGGAAAGACAATAACGACAACGAAGTAGACCTATTGTGTGATTGTGAAAGTGAGGACTATGATTGAAGTTTTTATTTTGTCAGTTGTAAGTATTTTATCTTTAAGAAAAGTAAATTATTATACTAAAACATTTTATACGAAATGTTTTCTTTTTTCTAAGAAATGTCTCCTTTTTCAATAATGGAAGTACGCATAGTAAACCTAGTCGATTCCCTCTATTATTCATTTCAATTTATTTTCGTCTTTCACTCCATTTTCCTTACGACGCATAGCATGCTATTGGCATCCAGACAACCGGACCCTGGTTCCATTGCACTCTGCTGCGTTGGGAGTCCGGTTAGCGCTAGGACGCGTCGCGTTCACGTACGAACCAGCGCGAGCGCCTCGCACCCATCTCTGCTCGGCTGTTCGTCTTGTCGAAGCGATGCGGGCGGCGCGGGGCGGCGCGGGGCGGCGCGGGGCGGCGCGGGGGCGCGCGGGCGGCGCGGGGCGGCCGCGGGGCGGCGCGGGGGCGGGGCGGCGCGGGGCGCGGGCGGCGCCGCGGCGGGCGTGCGCGGGGGCGGCCGCGCGCGCGCAAGCGCGGGCGCGGCGGCGGGGCGCGCCGGCGGGCGGCAGGGAGGGCAGAATCGCTTTGTCTGAATGTTACCGCGTAAATCACGCGCGCTGTTTCACGGATTATCCGAGGAAGAATGGATACACACACACAACACAAATACGCGGACGCCGTTCCCTGGCGAGACGGTCAGCAGAGCATTGAAACTAGGGACTAGAGCTCGAGCTTGGCGACAGCATTTCTGGTCGATCGCGAGAGTTTCCAAGTAGTGTGAAATGGCCAGGGAGTTAATTTTTCTTTTTCTAGAAGATATATTTTGATATGAGCAATTAGTCATTAAATACCAGAGAGGAATCCAAAGTTGGTTCACGTCTAGAACTGTGAACCAAAAGTTAGGTTAAAATAATTACCGCCCAGCTGAAATTAAATAATTTAATGATAATATAATAATAATAATATATAATAATAATATATAATAATATATATAATATATATAATAATAATAATAATAATATAATATCGACCAACGTATGTTTACCCAATAATTTTTTTGAGATGGCAAGAAATGTAACAATTCTCTTTGGGCATTATTCTCAATTGATTTCATGGACAACAGAAATCACCCGTTGCATCAAAATGAATGCCATTATTACAATCGTACTAATAGTTCATCCAAAAATTAGTAATATTTAATTTGTTCGTATTGTGCAATCTGTATAATTTTTACAGACGCAAGTCAAAATTTCAAAAAAGTGCCGGGAAAATTGCAAACCAACTAACAATAACTATATTTACAAACAAACTTACAACTAATGAAATAAGTTTTATTATAAATTCAACCAGGGAAAAAAGAACAAGTTGCAGTTTAAACCAGATCCACGATACTGTGGTAAGGTAACGAGTTAGAGTGAAGATCTGATACACTGTAACTGTTCTTTTTTTCGTGTATGAACTGAACGCCTGTATGTTTTGAGTCTACAAATAGAAACAAATAAATAAATATTGCTACAAACGAAGACTCTGTTTTCAAGACAATTGTTTAGTATCTAAAACTGTATAAAATTTTTGTGTAACTATTATTGGTATCTTTTTCAAATATCTTATTAATTTTGACGTGCGTACTATTAGCCAACCAAATACTCTAATATAATTACATCATACGATGTCGATTAATTGATATGAATAGCTTTATACCTGACGTGTGAATGAAAACGTACTGTTTACTTTCTTCCTTCACAATCTCGTAAAAATTGAAATGTATCTTCTTTCACTCCACCTCTCATTTAAATCGTAGCGGATATTTCACCAGGAAATCGCCCGATCGGACGGCAAATTATCGTGTGCCCATTCACGCCAGGCGGGCCTTCCAGGTAGACAAGAAAGAGGCCGGAGGTGCACTTTGGCGCAGCGGCAAGCCTAGGCGGCCGAGGCCGAGGGCTGGTGCGTGGAGGCCGGGTACGGGTCGGGCTCCTCCGTGCAAGAACAATAGGTTCCCAGTTAGCGCCGCGGCGAGCGGCGGCGCCGGGCGGTTTCCGCGGCCCGTCCTCGCCCGTCACGGTCAGCCAGCACGCGCCACCACGTTCGATGCGCGATGGGCGGGGAGGCGTATGGAGGCGATGGCGGCAGCGGTGTTTGTGTTGTGGTGGGAGGCGAGGTTGATGTGGAGATGGATTTGAGGCGTAGGTGGCAGGTGGAGGTGGTGGTGGTGGCAGGTGAGGAAGGGAGGCGAAGGTGGAGGTTGGGAGTGGAATGTGAGGCGATGGGGGAGGGCGAAAGTGGAGGTGGAAGGTGGTGGTGGTGGAGGTGAGGAGGAGGCGAGGGTAGATGTGGAGGCGTAGGTGGAGGCGAGGTGGAAGCGAGGTGAGGTGGGGTGGAGGCGGAGGTGGAGGTGGAGGCGGACGGTGAGGATGGCAGGTGGGAGGCGGAGTTGAGGTGGAGGTGTCGGCGGAGGTTGAGGTGGAAGGTGGAGGCCGGAGGTGAGGTGGGAGGTGGAGGCGGACGGTGAGGTGGAGGTGGAGGCGGAGGTGAGCGTGGAGGTGAGGCGAGGTGAAGGTGGAGTGGAGGGCGGAGGTGAGGTGGAAGGTGGCAGGCCGGAGGTGAGGTGGAGGTGGAGGGCCGAGGTGGAGGTGGAGGGTGGAGGCGGAGGGTTGAGGTGGAGGTGGAGGCGAGAGGTGAGGTGGAGGTGGAGGCGAGGTGAGGTGGAGGTGGAGCGGAGTGAGTGGAGTGAGGCCGGGAAGGTGAGGGTGAGGTGAGGCGGGAGGTGGAGTGAAGGTGGAGCGGATGAGTGTGGAGTGTGGAGGCCGAGGGCATGAGTGGAAGGCGGAGGCGAGTGAGGTCGAGGTGGAGTGGAGGCGGAGGTGAGGTGGAGCGGAGGTGAGGTTGAGGTGGAGGGAGGTGCAGTCGCGAGGTGGACGGCGACGGAGTGAGAGTGGAGCGCGGAGTGGTGTGGAGGGTGCGAGGTCGGAGGCGGGCGATGCATGGATTAGTGAGGCGAGTGAGGTGGAAGGCGGAGGTGAGGTGAGCGGAGGTGCAGTGGACCGCGAGGTGAGGTGGAGCGAGTTGAAGGTGGAGCGGAAGTGAGGTGGAGCCGGGTGAGGTGAGGCGGAGTGAGTGGGAGGCGAGGTGAGGTGGAGGCGGAGTGTGAGGTGGAGGGCGTGAGGTGAGGGTGGGGAGGACGGGTGGAGGGGGAGGTAACGGAGTGAGGTGGAGGCCGGAGGTGAGGTGGGGCAGGTGGGAGGAGTAGGTGGAGCGAGTGAGTGAGCCGAAGTGGTGCGAGGCGGAGGTGAGGTGGAGGCGGAGGTGAGGTGGAGGCGGAAGGTGAGGCTGGAGGCAGAGGACAGTACGGTGAGGCTGGAGGACGTGACGGAAGGTTGGAAGCGGCGGAGGTCGGAGGACTGATGGAGGCGAGGTGGAGGTGGAGCGGAGGCGGAGTGGCACCGGTGATAGTAATTTTGTATTCAAGTGGTCAGTGAATTTGTAATTCCAAGGCGGTGGATGTGGAAGCCGCAGTGCCGATGTTCTGCCAAATGGTTGTTGGCGGTACGTTCGCAGGAAGCGATGGCTATGGCGCAGCCAGTGTTTTTTGTATTGGTAGAGGTTAGAGGGGGTGGTAGAGTTGCATTCACCCGGGGTTGGCGGCGTGGACATGGAGGTGAGATGGACGATAGAAATGAGCGGCCGGAGGCGTTATCAGTGGCGGAGGCGGTGACGGTGACGTTGGTGGAGGCCGATGGTAATGGTGGCAGCGTGATTGTATGACGGTGGAGGCCAAAGGAGGGGACTGAGAGTGAGGCGGTTTGTAGCTATTGATTCGATGGGACAGATTGCGGCGACCGTGACGGCGAGGTTGGATGGTCGGTGCTGTTGGTGGTGGTGGTGGTGTGTGGTGGTTTCAATGGCAGCACACATAGCGCTGGCTTCGGCGGTGCGACGTTCGTTGGCGGCGGCGTTGGCTGCGGCGGTGGGTAGTGCTGATGGTGGCGGTGGTAGTGGTGCTGGGGGCGGAGGTGGTGTGGGAGCCGCCTGCGGAGGTGGTGGAGGCGTGCGGTCTGCTTCGTGCACGCTAGCTGCCGTGCGGTGGTCCCAAGGAGGAAGCGGCGAAATCGACAAGTGGAGAACGCCGAAGATTGCAACTGATGATTCGTGCATTGCCCTCAATAGGCTGTGAGTAACGATCGGATGACAGGTTGCTTAGATGCGAAGAATTTAATTTTGATTGCGAGCGAACATGCGTTGGAGATGCCACTCAGATTAATACCTGGGTTGTCCGTTGAAAAACGTTTTTGATCATTCATAAGATTGTTATTACCGAATGTTTGCAATGGTAATATATCTCTGCACACATAACACCAGAAATATAATGAAGTATTATTATTATTATTATTATTATTATTATTATTATTATTATTACAATTATTCAAGCTGTAACATCCTTGTACAGGGCAAAAGCCTTCCACACACTGGTAGGGTAGCTCACAAAAAGAACTTACTAGAGGAGCTAAAACCTGGCGAAGTTAAACACTTTTCCTATTTATCAATTCTGGTATAATTCTGATATATAGACCACTTGTTCTTAACAAAGCTTGTACATTTTCCTGTAGCACTATTTTCAGTGTTAAACAGTAGTTTGCTAGACTCATTAACATGTTTCACAATCATTTATTTAAAAATTGATTATTTACACTTGTATTGATATGTATACAGAAATTTATTCTTTCTGTTATAAATATTCAGTGTTTTTAATTCTGTGTTTTATCCGTATGAATTTAGTATTCGTTCCCGACTGCGTTTTTTTCGTACAGGGAGCCAAATGTAATGAAACCACTAGGTAGAGCAGTGAAATTAGTGTTGAGACAAAAGAGCTAGCTGTCTTCTGCTGTAGACTACATGCATGATCTCAAAATCATTTCTGGAGAATAGATGATGAAAGACTCTAACCTCGGCACCATAAACTCCATTTTTCTTCCAACTTGTTATTTCGTAGCGACTACATTCTCAAAAGAATCTATTTGGATAATAACCTCCTGTAATTTATGTATGATGTTCGTATAACAAGACAGGTATTTCTTCACTGATTTTCTTCTTAATATAGGGATTAGTAAATATGGGTTTTTCAACGAACTGGCAAGCCATAGGATTGGATAATTTTTCTTCAAAACGTTTCACAAAATATTTTGAAGTTTTTTTTCTCGTATTGTAAACGTCATGCAGCGGCCAAATACTTAGGGCGACAGTTTTCTTCCCATTATGAAGGAATAAATTGATGCATTTTCTTCCTCCTGTGTTTACTTACTCATATTGACATCGATGCGATCCCCTTGAGGCTTATTTCATCACATAACTTGAAGCATTCCGGTTACAAGATTTTTCCAACGTTACTATCGGTTTTGTATACATGTGTTATTAATAATAGGAGCGTTTTGTACCAGTACAAAACCTACTACGCGTTTGTCCTACATACATGTATAATTAGACATTGAATGGAAATAAAACCTTCGAATGTCTGTACAATGTTTCGAAAAACACGCCATATGCATTTCCGTATCAGTTTAAACTGAAGTAATTATTTACATGGCAAAGAATTGTACTCGCGGGAAAACGTCTCGCCAGGCTGTCGTCGTAGACCTTCCGAGGCCAACAACGACCCGTGTTCCACCAGCCGCAACTCTATCTTGGCGGCGTTGCGCGAAGTGCATCCGCGACGTTTCCGCGAGCGCGCAACGCGAGCGCGCGCTCCACCTGGCGCCGGCTGCGCTGCAACGCGCCGCCGCCATCCGTCTTGGGGATACAATTAGCGCACGGGGGCGGAGATGCCCAGGCCGCGCAGCTGCGCCTGCGCGGCGCCTGGGGGCGTGTACGCGGGAGGCCCCTGGCGGCGGCGGCGCTAAGGAAGGCGGAAAAATAATTCGAAAAATGTTTATAAATATCGATATTTTCGAGCAGAAAATTTATATTTTGCTTTCGATGTTTTCATCATCGATTTATTTGATCAGAAATATTAATGTGGGTGATCTGGGCTGTCCGGGTGACGCCGCGTCGAAGGCTGAGTTGCCGACGTTTCGACCATCCTGTCGTGGTCTTCCTCAGGGGCGTCACCCGGACAGCCCAGATCACCCACATGACTCTGGTCGCGGAAGCCTACGACTTCAGAAATATTAATGTTTCCCGAAAAATTTCACATGAGATAAATAAGATTTTCAGTTGTTGTTGTAGTGTGTGTGTGCGTGTGTGTGTGCGTGTGTGTGTGTGTGTGCGCGTGTGTGTGTGTGTGCGTGTGTGTGTGTGTGCGTGTGTGTGTGTGCGCGTGTGTGTGTGTGTGTGTGTGCGTGTGTGTGCGTGTGTGTGTGTGTGTGTATATGTGTCACCGATATCGATCCCCATGCGGCACAAAAATATTTGCTACGAATCGCAACCTATCTACAGTGTTGTTATATTTCTTTGAATAATTTGTACGTGGTAATATCGTTAAACTGCATGTTGAATCTTGACTGCATAGATCATTGAATAGAAAATGAAGATGACTGTCAAATTTTAGGCAGAATTTAGGAGTAATATCGACGTCATATCTCATAATAGAGCCAGGATATTTAACTTCGAAATATTTCCACATATTTAAAACATCGCTATTTAAAAAAAATGTAAACCTCGATGTTTTCATTGACACCGAAAACCTTTTGGTGATGTATTAAAGTATCGATGTTTTGCTAAAAATTGCCGTCACCAGCCGAGGCCCCATCGTCCGGCCTTTTATGCAGCGCCGCGCCGCGCTGAGCCACGCCACGCCACGCCACGCCACGCCACGCCACGCCACGCCCCGCCCCGCCCCGCCACCACACTCCGCGCCACGCCACGTCATGCCACGCCACGCCACGTCACGCCACGCCACGCCACGCCACGCCACGCCCTGGCAGCTGCAGCGCCGGCTGGTCCTCGATAGGCATCCACTGCGATGCAGCGAAGTGCATCGGTCACCTTTGGCCACGTTGTTCAACTCTGAGATCGCAATAAATGTTTTCTTGTTGGATTGCGCCCCCATTTCTTAAATTATTTACTTGCTTGACAAACTGTGTGTTCTCTATCTTGTAATTTATCGTATATAAAAGCCAACATACCACATACAATGCTCCATATTTTAAAGAAAAGTAATTGCGCATTTACACGTCTCATCGTATTCCGTAACGAAGGGAATACATCACCTAACAAGTGTCACGTTTTTATTTTACATGCTATTTTCAAAACTTGGTATCACCCCTTCGCCAAAATTTTATTTCATCCCTATACCGTAAGCCATTTCGTATACAAAGTTTTAATGTTGCAAGCCAGTGGCAACCATCTGGCTTTCAGCGTGGAACTTCCACTGTGATTTGTTTCGCCTCCGCCCAGGATGTTCCCAGGGGCCTCTTCCACGCCGCCTCCTTTCTCGTTTCGTATAACTTATTTCCGCTGACAAATTTTCGCCGCCATATCTCGGCCGTCCCGCGGTTTCTCTTCCGCCTGTCGTCGACCCGCCGCGCCGGTGACCCCCACCCCCCACCCTCGCCTGGTCTCCGCCGTCGCCTCCTCCGTCAGCTCTGCCGGCGGCCTCAGCTCCGAGGCCTCGGTTCCATCCGTCACTGACTCCACCGGAGGCAGCCCCGTCAGCGCCCTGTCTACCGTAACCTCCACTGACTCACTATTACCAATAACACTTCCACTACAAGTACCTTCATTGCAATACAGTACTACCTGTGATACAATAACCTACAATGCAATATATTGGAACCTACCGTGATTACGAAGAGCCGGATTTTGATGAAATATCATTTTTTCACTTTAAAACAATGCTTTTTTGTGTAGACATTCATTTTGAGTTTTGACAAAAGGAAATGACTAATTTTTATAAATTTTTTGCATTAGTCTTCGTTTTCAACTAATTACTCATTTTTTACCTTTTCCTGTCATATTTAAAGCGTCTTCACTGTTTTCATTAATTTTAATATAATTTTAACGGTACTTGCTTCAAGTAATATTTACAAGATTCAACAAATATTCTCCACAGAATTTCTGAGTAGTCTAATCAAATTGTTTGTCCAAAAATTGTAATGCCAGTCTTTTTTACTGTTTTTTCTTTTTCTATTTATTCTAGCGTGGCCATTGGCCCTCTGCATACGACAGTAATGTCAGTCGTTGTTTGTAATGTAATGTTTCTGTGACGCATGTCAGCGCCATTGTCGATTCGGCCGATTTTGAGAAAACTAAAGACAGTGATTTCCTGGCACTGAACTATAGAACCCAAAAGGTTGCAAGGTGAGTTCACTTGAACGTAAGTAAGAAGCCTCGATTCCATCAGTAATATATCCAGACGCTCGAGTTGTTAATGTGATCTGGTTTTGATCAAATTGTTTGCGTCATTTTTCTTTGTTTTTAGGACATTTTAAAACATTTTAAGATCATTTTATTGATTATATTTGGCGATGTTTTGGGTCATCAAAATTCGTCCTTAATGATTACACTATTAACACTACTTCTGTTGTCATCTACATAATATCAACACTTATCGCAAAAATGGAACTTCATATGCCTGACGCTCATCAATGACCACAGCACTGCCTCAATCATTCACCTGAAGCAAAATCTCTGCGGTTTCCCCATTTTACTGTTTTTACTTTTCAAAACTTCAATGATCTCGCTGGTATCCCTGCCAACGCCACTGCAAACTATCATCTCCGATTCCGTTTCCTAATATCTGCCTACTCCTCCGCCGCCGTCACCGCCTCCGCTACCCCCTCCTCCGCTGTCGCGCGCATAATTTGTCCCTGCGGCGCCCCTCTTCCCCTTCCCCCTCCCCCGGGCCGCTGCCTCCCCCGCGGCGGGCGCTCGTAAATAATTAGCCGGCGCGCCGCCCCGTGTAGCCGAATTCTTACCTGTTGTAATTCAGGCGCGCGCGTCTCCGATCGTGTAAACATCGTTTTTCAATATTTCAGACGCCGCCGCTCGACGCTTTCTTTCAATCTCGCGTTACGCGCCGCCCGCGGCGGGAGCGGGTTTCACACTTCCAGCATTCTTTCCCCGCCTGCGCACGCTACCACTATTTCATTTCTGTTCGTTTTCTGCGCTAGAGATGGTTGGTGTTTTCGTATAAAAACACTTTGGGACATTATGAAAAAAGGCCTTTTGTGTTATCACTAGGGTGGATTGTAATGGAATGTCATATTTTTTATTTTTCCTTTTGGAACAACGTGTTTTAGAATAGACGTTAATTTTATGACAAAAGGAAAGGACTAATTTTTATATGACTTTTTTGCAATTTTCGTCGATATCGACTAATATGTCGTTTTTTATCTTTTTCCGTAATTTTCAAAGCCTTTTTTTTTGCTAAGTTCATCGATTTTAACATCATTTTAATGGTACTTGCTTTAAATAATATTTACGAGATTCAACAAATCGTCGACAGAATTCCGGAATAGCCTATTCGATTTCTTACCTCAAAAATTGTAATGTGGCCGACATAAGTTGTAAGTATGTAATCTGTGGTTGCTGCGACGCTAATCAGCACCATTGTTGGTTCGACCGATTGCGCGATTACTGAAGACAAATTTACTAGTGAATAACAGTCCAAACAAAAAGTTTACAAGCTTAGTTCACTTGAACGAAAGTAAGAAGTTTCGATTACATTTGCAACATTTTCAACAACTTGAATAAATTGTTCATCCGAACTGTTTTCACAAACACTTTACGACCATTTGATTGGTCATTTTGGCAATGTTTAGGTCATCGTAATCACCTTCCTAATTATTTCTGTTAAAAACATATTATACTTTTAGTTAATTTTTAGCGATAGTATTATGTTTGAAACTGAATAAATAAATGACATATATATCTACCTGGCGTCATTTACGTAGTTTTCGTTATTTTCAAGAAAACATCCAACTAATGCTATTATTTACGAATTGAGGTCGATTCATGGATCATTTATTTAATGCATTGATATACTTTGTCTTGTTATTTTGTAGTTTAATGTTGTTGCACATGTTATTGATTTTCTTGTAAATAAATATATGTCAAAAAGACAATTAAAATTTGAACTTTACTTTGTTTTTCTTCGTTATTTTATCAGCGAAGTATATCTACGTGCGTGTAAAGTATGTATCAGCCTTTCACAGTTGCGGGCTGCATAAATACGAGATAATCCATACGCGTGGGTATCGATACACAGCGAACAAGAAAGGCAAATGTCTTGCCCCGAGTGAAATGCAAACAGTGACTCTTTCGTTCCCTTCTTGAGTTAATACTTGCTATTTACCATCTCGGCCATTGAGTCCGGTACTTTCTGAAATGAAATTATTATATTCTATTAATAGGTTTACACATATTTTCAGAAATAAGCTTTATAAATTTACCGAATGAAGAATGAGCCTATTCATCCGTGCGAAATATTCACACGTGTCAGCAGGCGCCCGCAAAGCACCTCGCGTAGAGGAAGGGAGACAAGAAGGTGCGTCTGCTCTCATCGCGCTATCACTCTCCAAGAGAAATGCTAGCTCTGAGGCCGAGCTGTTCAGTGCTGAGTGGAAAGAGCCTCGCATTTATCTCAAATTCAGCACTTTCATTATCGGGCTAACGCGCCTGCGTTAACCGTTCAAAATATAAATAAGTGTAGTTAGCGCAGTTTTTCTTTAATCTTCAATATCCTAGAAAACAATGTGTTTTCACGCAGTGTTAATGTGATATGGATCATTGAAGTCAGTGAAAACTCATATACGTACGCCGATTCTTTATTGATTTCAGAAGACTTTTTATTAATTGAGAAATATACGCATATTTAACAGGAATTATTTGACTATAATAATAATAATAATAATAATAATAATAATAATAATAATAATAATAATAATAATAATAATATACTGTATTATAATATTATATAATGTTCACCATTCTTTAAAAATGATCCTAAAATAAGAGGTGGCAACTGTACGTGACGAATCAATTTTTTTGTAAAAATATGAATCAGTGACAATTCTAATTTTGAGGTTAATTAGTATGAGGACAAATTCTCAAGATCTCTTTCGCCCTTCGCGGCGTGCACCTGAACCACTGCCTCCAGACCCTGCGCTCTCCCTAAACCTGAGGCGTGGGCGGGGGGTTAGGGGGAGTGGTAGGGCGGCAGGGACCCCGCGAGGAAGGGATCCGCGCGTGTGTTTTTGTATTTCCTTCCGAGAAAACAAGGTTATTTAGTAAGCCTCGGACTGCCCGCGGGTACTGAAACCTCCTCGGCGACAGCGCGGCAGGGCGGGCGGGCGGGCCGGCCGGGCGGCCGCCGCGGAGACCGCAGGTGTTACGCACGACAAGGCAATACATCACGGGCGCGTGAAAAAACCCCGCTCGCGGCGCGCGAAGGCGCTCGACGACGCGATGAGTCGCCAGCGCTCGGTTGCGAGGGCGTCGCGACGCCGTTCCTCCTTCACACGACGCCCCCCCTCCCCCCCCACGGCGCCAGACGAATCTTTGCGGTTCGTATTCCAATTCAGCGCGAAGAGTTGGATAGAGATTCACGTATTGGTTTAGCGGCGAGTTGTCGTTTAAATGAATTAATTTAAGGGACGAAGTTGCATGCGTCCGTGGTCTACCACATGTCTCTTGGGTAACGCCAGTTGATGACCTGCCCAGCGCTCGGCTGCCGAGGGCGTCGCGACGCCGCTTCCTCTCACGACGCCCCTCCCTACAGCGCCAGTCAAGTCGGACGAATCTTTGCGGTTCGGATTCCAATTCACCACGACGAGTTGGATAAAGATTCATGTATTGGTTTAGCGGTGAGTTGTCGTTTAAATGAATTAGTTTAAGGGACGAAGTTGCATGAGTCCGTGGTCTACCACACGTGTCCCCTGGGTAACGCGAAATGAGCAACAGGGATTCGCCACCTACGCGCTTGATCATTATGAACGTGGGAATTCCCATACACTGAGGGAAACTGCGTGCCTATACTGGTGAGCGCGTCATCAAATGTTGAATATGCTAAGGGTGGAGTTTGGCAAAGTATAACAATAATAATGAATTACTTTAAAATGAAGTAAGTAAAGCAGTTGTCAGTTTCAGTATCATTTATTAAAGAAGCTGCTTTCCATGGCTTAGCTGATGCTTATAATCATCAATTTACTAATACAAGAAATATAAATAGGTTAAAAATTTAGAATTTTGGTCAATTGAGGGAATATATTATATAATTTTAAAAATAGAATTAACATATTAAGAACTGAAGGAGATAAAATAATATTTCGGCCCTTTTCTTTATATTATACGATTTGTACAATCGTTGGATAACATATGTCAATATCTTTATAGGATGTCGAAGTGACTCCCTCAAAGGTATTTTTTAAGGTAGCAAAACGTTTGATAGTGTAGGGGCTAGGTTAATGAATGTACGACAAAAGAACAGAAGCTGTTTGGCAGAAGAGAAACACTTTTTGCAGGTTATTAGTTTATTAATAACCAGGAAGTTGTGCAACAAACAATGAAACAATAAATTTTATAACATGAAATTTGACGAAAAAAAGTGTTAATGGAAAAATACGAAATATACAATTTAAGAACATGTAGTATATGATTTAAGATTAATCCCAAACATTCTCAAAATGTGCAAATGTCTACAATATGTATATGAATATATTTGAATGCAAAATTGAAATTACTCTACAATTAAATCATTCTTTCTTCCACATTAAACACAATTAATATTAATTTGCAGTCACAAATGCAAATGACACAAATTTTACAGCCATTAGTCTGTTGATTGCACACGGACCACGTAGTTGTACTCACAAACCTTAAAAAAAAAGAGATCTTCATGACACCGAATGTAAATAAATACAGTACTTACAGTGTGACGCCACGGGTGACCCACTCACGCCAGGTGCATGCTGCATCCATGGAGACATAAATGGATACCTTCCGGTAGGGGACCATCCAACATTCCGAGGTCGCGTAGTAACAACTTGCAGAGGTGCCGTGAAAGTGAATTGTCGCCGAAACAGTCTGAAATTTTTAACTGGAATTTCTTGAGTCGTAGCACTAAAACGTGCATTGATAACGGAACAACTCAACACTTGATTTGTTACTAGACTCGATTGAAAGTCTTGACAGAAATGACACCCTGACGCGCTTTGCGTTTCTCGATACGTTTTTCAGAAAAGAGTATTTCCCCCGGAAATATTTACACAAATATTTACAATATAGTACATGTCCTAACGTTGAGGCGTTCGTCAAATCTAACTCCCTTGGGCTCCCCTATTTACACGCGCCTTACGGCGGAGCCAGCAAATAGCCAACTCGGGAAACCCGCGACTCAGAATCTGCCGTGCCTTGGCAGATGCGTCTGCCCAACACTGGTAGAGAACCACTCAGATGTGTTCGCTATAACTATGTGTAGGGGTATATCTATTTATTGTAATTTTATCGTTATTCGTAAATAGGATTCAATCATATTTTATTTATTAATCGTATCATTGTTATTTATTAGAAAAAATTATACTATTAACAATATTATTATTAATTCTATTATTAATACTATTATTTTCTGTTTCAGTGAAAACACAAATTGAGAAATAAAACGTAGCATTATGGGATTTTGACTTATTTAAAAGTTTTATGTTTGCAACCTCTAACACAGAAGCCACTGTCTCCCACTAACCAATCTCAATCCAAACATATTCCCAGTCTTATTCTCACTGCTACCATCACTAAGATTTCGCCACCATTATCGCCACTACCAGCATAGCCACGACCACTTCCTCTTCCACTGCTACAGCCTACCATAATTGCAACTCCCACTGTAACCATGATATTCTTATGTTCATAAAACTTCAGCCTAGAAACTTCGGTTTTTTCAATTAAAACCTTCAGTACCTTTAATCTAAACAAAACCAACTAGCCTTACTTTTAATCCCTCTTAATTCATTTGCTTCCTTCAATAAAAACCCTAATCGAAACTAAATTAATAAATCCATATCCACATTAACCTTCACGATTCTCGATGCCCTAACTTTAACTTCACCCTCATCCCTAATTAAAACCTCTCTCAGTTCTCTGTTGTAAGATGACCATCTGAAATCATTTTAATCAAATCCTACTTCAACTTCTCGAACAAAGTAGTACGTTTCCTTAGTTGAAGCATAGTATTTTCACAAATTAATCCAGACTGCACATCCAAGAGAGTGCTCTCTGTGTAACATTACTCGTTTGCTAAGAAAACAAAGCATTTTTCCTCCTGTCAAGCACTCCCCCCTCTCCTCCTCTCATAACGAAGAATCTAAGAATCTAGCAGAGTATTTTGCATCCTAAGACATTTACTTCTCACCGGCAAGCAGATCCAGAATTTACTGAAACAATAGAACACCCATGAAGAGTTTTTTAATTGACTTCTCAAATCGTAAACCATTTCAACATATCGTATCCAGTTGTAAGGGGCCAGTGTAGAGCCTTGTTTGTAATGAGTTTGCATGAATTACGGAAAATATTTGTACTCATCACGGAATGAGATTTTTTTCCATACCTTCAGCTTTTTTGGGAATGAAATATATCTAAAGTTGTCTTACATCTCTGTTTTTAAACCATTGAACTTCCGCATGAATCCGTAGATCGTAACACCTGCAAACTTGTTCACCTGTCAGTGCTATGAACAAATGTCTCGAAGTTGCATGAGTTCTCACTTTGTTCAGTACTTTATGACTCTTTTCATTATATTCACTGATGTAACAAAAGTCGTGAGATAGCTCGTAATAGCTCGTATCGATAGATCTCCTTTTGCCCAGTGAAGTGCAGCATCTTGACGTGGCATAGACTCAACAAATCGTTGGAAGCAAACTGCAGAAATATTGAGCCATTCTGCCTCTACATCCGTCCATAATTGAGAAAGTTTACCCTCTGATGAATTCTGTGCACGATCACTTTGTGTAAAATCGCCTTCCGTAAAGCGAGTTTAGATGAAATTAACACCAATGAAATTTGTTGAATGCTGAATATTCTCACTCATGTTATTGGGTTCCTTGTTTTTTTTTAATCTTTCGTACACTACTTAGAAGTGTAGAAAAAGTTATGCAATGCTGCAGAGAAAATACATTTTTTGGCAGAAAAATGCATATTGTAAATCCCTAATACCAAAAAGTGGATAATAATCGTTTCTAAGCAGTAAATTATTTTTCTTCAATTAAGCACATACTGCATCATATTCTACGTTTTGTGGATCATCGATACCGAAAAATTATGAGCCGCAAAAGGTCTCTGTCTGTCTGTCTGTCTGTCTGTCTGTCCGTCCATTCGTGAGTCCGTCTATTCGTTTGTCTTCCGTACTTAACTTCTTACCAGTACTTGAGTTAACAGAATGTCACATTTGCACTAAAGCCGTTTCTGCAATCTCCACTTCTACAGGGCAATCATCCCAGTGGGGCAGAAAAAAAAATCGAGTAATGACGCGGGTCTTGGGTTTGGGAACGTTGACAGATAGCGTTTTCTGCTTTAATAGAACCATTAAGGAATTCACTTAAGTCGACCGACAGACGTATGTGCGCGCGTTGACAGGTGATTTTAAGTTGCGTTGCGGAAGATTAATCGCGCGAGGGACGAGCGTCGCGACGCGAAGACGTCTCTCGCGGCAGCGGAGGCGCTGAGGCGCGTTTCGCTGCAGGAGCATGAACAGAAGAAGGAGAAACGGAAGGAAGCGTAAAGTGTTCGATTGCATTCGTTCCTGTTTCTCCGCGAAGCGTTTCTTGCAATCCAAAGGTTATTGAGAACATGAATTGAGTTGAATCGAATGGAATCGAATGGAATCGAATTGAATCGAATTGAATCGAATGGAATCGAATGGAATCGAATGGAATCGAATTGAATCGAATTGAATCGATTGAATCCAATTGAATCGATTGAATCGAATTGAATCGATTGAATCGAATCGAATCGAATCGAATCGAATCGAATTGATGCCTAATTTTACGTGGTGAGGCTCGGACTATCAGGCCCGCTGTTCCGCCTGACCACGCAAATTTCGCAACGCTTCTTTCACCGACTAGTGAAGAAAAAAGGAATTTCTTGGGCGACGAACAGACGATTTGAAGTTAGCTCAGACGCGTCATTTAGGCTTGAGACATGCAAGTAAATCTACTAACATGGGATAGCCGGCTTTACTTCCCCTCCGAACGCAGGCGTACGAAGGATTTTTTCATCCTTAAAAATTCACGGCTTCGATCGGGTTTTAACCCGCCAACTTGGGTATAAGAAATCGAAAAATACCAATATAAATTATTGAAATCTGGCAAAATGTTATGAAACTATCGGTTGATCACGATCTCGTAACATAAGGGTATGCTTATTTCGAAGATGTAAGCATGATGTGGTGAAGGAGCTAACAACATAATGTCGCAGTATAATGGAGCATTCAAATGGTGCTGGGCTTGAAAGTATCTGTACACACAAACAGACGTCAATCATCGCTCGTAGTAGCAAGTAGAGTAAGTAGTAGCAAGCTCATAGTAGGTAAGAACTTTAAACAGTTATTGCAATATTTTGTTGAAAATATCTACTATGCAAATGTAAATAAAAAGAAACTGTAATACTATAGTTGTCTGGTTTTCATCCTCGAGAAAAGTACAATAAAATATCTACTAAGAATTAAAATTAAATAAATAAATAGATGTCATCGCAGCTTTTCTTGTCGGATGTTCTTTCGAATTACCTCTACCCAGTCCAGAATTCAAGAACCTAATCCGAACGCTTCCAGAAGTTGTTCTGAAGAGTAACAGTCTTTCAAAATATTATCAGGCGGCTTAAAGAAAATTCATATTGTTTGAAAATTCATGTAGTTTGAAATTGATTTTTGTCGTTGAGATATTTGCGAAATTTTTGGAATGACATCATTTGGCACAAAAATACTTTTGAGTATTTTTACAATAGAAACTATTTTAAGGGCAAAGAAATGTGTACGCAGTGCCAGCTTCCTTCACGAAAAACGCAAAGATTTAACTGGATGATTCAGGAGAATTTTGAATTATATCTATAAAACCGAGGACTAACTTTCTATAGGATTAACTAGCGTTTGCTAATCTACGTTTTACTCAATTCAACGAGGACGTGACAAGTTGGTAGAAAAGGCTAAGAAATACAGAAAGTGCTACCTAACTAAAACCTCTATCTTGGAAACATACATGTTGTGCATATAGTTTTTCAAGAATGCTTTAATATTAACTACAATTGTTTATGAAGGATCAGAAAATCACTCGTCGTGTTTTCTGTTCTTTTCCATTATCGTAATTTTATTATTTGAAAAGAATTAAATTTTAATTTTCATTAATTTATGAATTATTATTACATGGGCAAATATTGGGAATCTGATATTTGAGTGAACATCGATGAACTGAAAAAACGAAGTAGCTCTTAAAATTGTAGCCAGATCAACCCTCACTTTCAAATTATAATACACAATTTACCATATTTCTAAACCGAAATAATTATCTTATCGTTTTAATTGCGAAGAAAATTTCAGTGGTGCAAAAAAGTGTGATTAGAACAAGAAAATTGCATTATTTAATTTCTAGAAGTTTCTTCTATATGCTGAAAGTTGTTAATATCGAAAAAAAAATTCAATATTCGGGTTGGTTATAAAAGTTGTGGTTAGTTGTATTTACCTCTTCTTAAGTGAAAATGTATTCATTTGGCTTCAGAAGTAATTTACAAAGATTAAAGACTTGCAAGGTTTACTCTCAGTGAAACACATGGCATATTGGAGAAACAATATAAAAATGTATTGAAAAGTATGGATACGGAGACTATAACACTGAAAAATATTTCATGTAATGGGAAAAATAAATAGTCTGGAAATTATTTGATTTAAATCGTAGCGTGAGTTGAAAAGTAATTGAATGTAGAATGCAATAAAATAATTCATTTTCTCTGAATTGCATTTTATTAATTTCATCTCTGATTATAGTATTTTTTTCCAATAGTACCCTAGATTACTTGTGAAGAAATTTTTGTATTTATTTTACTGACGATAACCTCTAAATTCTAAACTAATAAGCTACTAAACAAAAAATGTGTGTCTACTAAATTGACCCTACAGCTTATCAGTAAGTAGATCATATGCGTATTTAGAACAACTCGTTTCTTGATAACCAAACGTTCTAAATGGATCACGAGCCATTCAGACCGCATCCGCATGTGAGGAGATCTCCCAGCGGAGCAGTGGGTGTGTGGGGGGGACGAGCGGGGGCGGGGGGAGCCCTGCGTTCTGCAGCCGAGACGGCGCGTAATACAGACATCGCTTGCTCCATCGCGATCAGGCCGCGTCGCGCCTATTCCTTGTCCCCCCCCCGTCTCTCTCTCTCTTTCTCTCTCTCTCTCTCTCTCATTGTCGCTCTTCCTCACGACCCAGAGCTTCGTAATTAAGGCGATTAAGGCGATCGGAGGAGGAGGAGGAGGAGGAAGCGCCAGAGCGTGTCGCGGACGCGGCTTCGAAGCCCGGCGATGCAGCCTGTCGATAGAGGCGATGCATTGCGCTGGGAGCCTCGCCGTGCTGCTGGAGGGAGGCGGGAGACCTTCCCTCGGAAGACCGCTTTTCGACTGATGCGATGGGGAACTCTCACGACGGTTTCGCCTTTCGTTCTCCTGCTGCCATGAGATCTGGCCGACATGTGAGAGAGGACGAAGGAAGTGAACAGAGAGGGGGAGGCGGAAAATAAAAGTAAATTTAAGGAGGTAGAGTATCAGGAATGAAGAGAAAATGAAACACTGAGTATTTATTCAAAATAATAAGTAGAAGAAGAATGTGAAGAAGAAGAAGAATGTAAAGAAGAGGAAGAAGAATATAAAGAATAGGAAGAAGAAGAACGTGAAGAAAAATGTGAAGAAGAATGTGAAGAAGAAGAGGAAGAATAGGAATGTGAAGAAGAAGAGGAAGAAGAAGAATGTGAAGAAGAGGAAGAAGAAGAATGTGAAGAAGAGGGAGAATAAGAATGTGAAGAAGAGGAAGAATAAGAATGTGAAGAAGAATAATAATGTGAAGAAGGAGAAGAAGAAGAATGTGAAGAAGAAGAATGTGAAGAAGAAGAATAATGTGAAGAAGGAGAAGAAGAAGAAGAAGAAGGTGAAGAAGAAGAAGGTGAAGAAGAAGAAGAAGGTGAAGAAGAAGAAGAAGAAGAAGATGAAGAAGAAGAATGTGAAGAAGAAGAAGAAGAATGTGAAGAAGAAGAAGAAGAATGTGAAGAAGAATGTGAAGAAGAAGAAGAAGAAAAAGAAGAATGTAAAGAAGAAGAAGTTCCAGTACAAAAATGTGCGGACTGTAGTAATGAAAATTGCAAAACACCAAAAACTAAAAGAGAAAACAGAAAGATAAAAAAAAACTTAAAATTATTTTTAAAAATTAATTAAAATTATTTTTAATGTCAAAGAATGATGTATCCATGTAAGTACATTTAATTATAGAAGCAATGGAATATCTGTTATCTATGGTAATAGGGAACTTATACGTTTAAAAGACTTTCAATAACACACAGTGATTTTCTCGAAACTCCTCCCACAATTAGTATTCCATTCTTTGATTAAATGTAAGAAATAGTGACAGAGGACGGAAGAACTGGATGTGAAAAAGGAAGAAATGAACGAATACATTTACCTGTAAATAAGAAGCTTCATTCATCTACACGAACAAGACATTTGATGAAAAATGTGTGTGTTTTACTAAAGAAATCACAACTACATAACCTATTACGTGATGAATTCTCGTACGTACGTAATGTGCTCTTATTTCAGTATCATTATTCTTATCGTTCGTAAGATGCATACTTACGTTAAATTACGAAAATTGAAAACATTTATTGAATAAAACAAAACAAAATGAACTTCTGCACTCTTAAGGAATTGAGGTGCAAACTACATCTGGCTACCGGCGAATCGGAATCCAGGCCGGTGTTCCTCTCGCCGCCAGAACTGGCCCCGAGCAGGCTAGCGGCCAAGCGCCAAGCTTTGCGCCCGCGGCTTCGGCGGCGGAGCTGGCGGTGGGATCCGGGGTCCAGGCGCCGCCGCCAAGCTGCCTCCAGCGAGGCTCCCGCCGCCGCCGCCCC
>BOPP01000047.1:5704420-5719175 GCA_017312745.1 Gryllus bimaculatus | reverse complement strand
CACCACCGTCACACCGCCGCCATAGCCGTCCCTGCCGTCACCGCCACCGCCACCGCCACCGCCACCGCCACCGCCGCGCGCCTCGCGTGTCAGGCCTAATGAATGCTAAGCACGACGCCGCCAGCCGTTCGACCTGTTGTTGTTTTCCAGTTCACTCAGCCTATAATTTTTATTGTCACGGTAAAGAAAATAACAGCAGCCGCTTCGTCTTCTTGCCCTCCGCGCGGCCTCCTCGTCCTCGCCTGGCTCCTCGACGCGCCTCTCTCCCGCGCCCTCCCTTCGCCGCGCCGCTCCGCGCGCTGTCCGCTGCGCCGAGCGCTGTCTCGCTTGCTCTGCTTGTCGCGTGGGAAGGTCGTGTTCTCTGTCGCTCTCCCGAGTCCCGCGCGGCTACCGCTCACAGCTTGTGCACGTCCAACCGTTCGATTAGTGAGGAGATCGCTGACGCCTTCGCCTCTGATTCACAGGAGAAAATCTCCTCTGTTAGGAGAAAAGCACGAGCTTGCTTTATTAGTTGTTTAGATTGGCGCTGGTCTTCGTTCACACCCAAGATGCACTCGATATTTACGAATCTTTGTATTCTACGAACTTTGAGAACTATCGCCACACTCTTGGGTAGTGCTGACTGAAAAAACCGAGAAGGGACTAATGTGGATAAACAGGACGTAGGCGTCTTGACGGTTCTTGATACTTTTTTTCAAAAACTTTTGTTCACCCAACAATCCATCCACACTAGCGCCTATAAATGAGCACTTTCCACAAAATAGCTTCTCCCTGATCGATATAATTGAACTCGATGCGCAACAATTTCAATCTGATGTTTTAATTTTTAGAAGTATTTCATGTGAAGTCTAGAACATTTTCAAAATTTTCTTAGAATTGACTCGAGATTTTTTCTTTAGAAAACTGTGTACTTGTAAATATGATAATATATCAACATATTTCTTCTTCCTAAGACTACAGTGCTGAAGAGGAAAATTGTTTTAGTCATTATTTGTATGTGTGGAGGACGACAGTTCTGACGAGCGAACGTTTTATTCTGGAAATATTTTGTTCTGAAATACATCAAAGTGCTTTCACAAATTTGGTGTGCGTTCGAATTCCAATAAAATACCAAAAAATTCCAAAGCTTCATTCTTGAAAATTACAAATTCAAATCTCCTACTCTTGGTTTTCTGGTAACAGGTTTACGAGAAATATTTGAAGAGTTTGTGGGATTCAAGTTGCAATACTATGATATTATATATTCGTTACAAAAAATACAAGAAAAATGTGCAGTTGAAGCACCACTAATTTTATTTGAGAACAACTTTCTTTATTCATCTAATGATAGTGGTTCAATTACTATCACTTACCTACCCGTAAATGTTCCTTTATTTAACCTCAGGCGAAATGCTCTGAGGGAGGTTGCAGAATGGCGGCCGGAACGTTGGAACCTGTGCCTTTATCGCGGCGTCTCCCAGACAGCCAAGCAGTTACTGACTCCGGCCGTGGTAGCCTAAGCTCTAATTTCTTTATTTGTTCCTATCTTGAATAACTTTTGGTTTTTTGATAACTAGTCATAAGTTTTCTCTGCGTTCTCGTATTTTTTTATTTTTATTTTTTATTTTTTTTATTTTTGTGCGCATATTAACAGTCTCAAACCAAACCCTTTCCGGCTTCTGTGGAACACCAATCAATGGAAGATCTCAGAATAAATTAGAATATAACTGAAGGAAAAACTTACTCATTTACGAACCAATCATAAAATGTATTTATAAATATATTACAACCATTTTCAGAAAGTTTCTTTATTTATTTTCAATTTTTGTGGTTCAGCAAGGTGATATCTATTTAGTTCATTGTTTGTACTTGCTATGCTTTCCGCGGGTACACAGATGTCTGAGGCATTTTTTTAAATAACTAGGTGAATATTCACTATGTTGTTTCGGTTGTACAACTGTTATGTACAGGTATTAAATAAGATTGCAACATATTTATGTGTAAGATTGGCTGTAAGAGAATGTTGGAGAAAGAGATTAGGCATGGCGAAGGTTTCAAATTATTTTATAAATATTGGACTAGAATTGAGAGGAATGCATCACTCAGAGTTAGGAAATATTTCAAAAATAAAACTTCTAAACGTTGGAAAAGTAACTGATTACCTAATGAAAAAGAGAGAAAAAACAACTTTGTGTGCCAAAGTTGATGGCCTCTTCAATACTACGAGACTTTAACTTCATCTTTTTCGTTTCCCATATTTTTACTTTTCATACTCGCAAACATTTTAAATATTTAGACATTGTAAATATAACAGTTGTAATAAATGAACAAAAATTTGGCTGTCATATACGACAGAGTTCTACAAATAACTTGGGGGGACGAAAAAATCCCACGTTCCTCTCGCTCTCATACTTCACAATTTTGTTCTCAATATCTGTTAGCAAGTAAAGAAGATAGAGTATAATAGATGTGATGGCACAGTTACTTCAAGACAAAAAAATCACTTACACTTTTTTGTACTACTGTCAAAAAGTCTGAAGTCTAGTGAACTCGACTGAAGAAATGGATGTTGGAAGGTGACCTTTGACCTGAGAGAAAGGAAGTTTGCTAAATAGCCTGATGGCGCGCCGGAGGCTGTCTGCAACATCGAGAGCTTGACGATGAGAAGTGGCGCCAGTCGTAAATTGTAATGCTCTTTTCGCACGGACTGCTCTCGCCTCTTAACTGACTAGTCCCGTTAAGGGCTGTCGGCTTTACAGATCATTATACGTTCGTTCCATCACACACATTACAACTGCATATACTTCACACCTTTCCGAATATTTATTTCTGGCTTTCATATCGTTAATCAATCAAGAAGCGAACGAAAGTGTGCTCACGACTTACGAGATGGTGTGCATTAACAGATTATCGGTTGTGAAGCATTGCGGAATTTACAGTTACGACGGAAAAAGGAAAGAGCAACATTTCCAATGTTGGCGTCAAGTATGTACTTTTGTAGTATTCACGCGTTAAAATAATTTACTAATATTGTTACTTGGGATACGCGTTAGGTATGAATCTACTTTGCGCAAATTATTCGTTATCTAAAGAAGTCATGGCCGTATGAATCTATATTTCGGCACAGGAGTCATGGAGACATGAGTCTTGATGGTTGCTGACTCCAATATTATGAATGGCTCTTAATTTTTTCTTTAAATTTTCTCCTCGAACATATCAAAAAAATGGTAAAAAAATTAGGATAGTCTCATCTCCGGACAAAACATTGTATTTTCGAAAATTGGAAAGTGTGCAAATTTCAAAAGTAGAAAATTGAACAGAGACATTTTTGTCTTATATAAAATCTATTCTAAAAAATAATTTCTTTAAGAATACATTAGTTCATGTGCATATTTTTGACAAAAATAGTAGCGTTCGCAACATTTCTGCTTATTCTAAATGCAATTTATTTAAAAAGCCTTTTCTCAAAAAAAAAGAGAGGCTTAAAATAATGGCGCAGGTCTCACCTATATTGAACTCTATGAATAGCTGAAAATTGATTTTGGAAAAAGATGTAGACAATTAGATGTTTAAACGTTGCTCCAGGAGAGTACAGAAGAGCGACTTCTAGTGTAGCGGTAAAGAGCACGGAGGGTTGACTCTCTATTGAGTTCGAGAGTCAGCTGTAACGTATTAGCCAGCGTGCCTCGTGGCATCTATTTGGGGACGCTTGGCAGGATTAGCCTTGCCACAGGAAGAAGGGTTTTTCCGTAAAGGGAAGAACGCGGAAACGGGAGACACAAGGCTTTGGGAGTTTCCGGCTTTTAGAAGCTTTTCACTGTTATAATAAGCGAGGGGGTAGCGTGACGTAGTAGGTCACGTGGGCCTCGCCTATATAACTGAGTGTACAGAGCCAGTAGGTAGGTTCTGGAGACGGTGGGAGAACCTCGTGCGTGTGCACAAAACTTGGCGCCAAGACGGTGCATATGCGAGCCAGGCTCGCGAGGCTGGAGTCATTAGTTGACGAAGCCTGCGGACTTTATGTCCTTGGGTGACTGCGGTCACGGGGGAGCGATGCTGTGTGCGTGCTCCGAGGTGAAGAGTGGTTGAGTGCCACGATTCACGCCGATTCTCAATCGGATAAGATCGCTCCTGCGATCGAGGCAAACCAGCCGTTGGTGCGCCAGAACGGACTTTGTGTCCCAGCGTGACATCCGGTCACGGAAGCTAGGCTTTGTGCGCGCTTCAAAAGTAGGAGTGGCGAATGCCACAATTAAAACCAACTTCAATCGGGTTTGGATCGCTCCCGCGATCAGGGGATAGTAGGTCTATCAGAGCTAGGGTGTAAGTAGATTATTAAGTGTATATATTTGTTTTGTTTTCTTGTTAATAAATATATTTGTTATATGAAAGCTCTGTGTCTGTGGTCGCTGTGAGCATCCATGACGTCACACAGCGTGGAAAACATGTTGCTGGCTGAAAATAATTTTCCAGGTTCTTGTAATATAATAAGCATTACTAGTTTTGGTACAGCGGGTGCAGTCGGCAACCACATTTAAAAAGTCTAATTGCTCTCGAATTCTAAAATCTGGATCTTTATATCCTCAAAAATTTTGAAGAAATTTTAATAAATGTTAAATAATATTAAAATATCATAGTTTATTAAATTCTGCTGTATTGATGAAGGAGGTATATTACTCAAGTTTTATTTGTATTGACATAAGTAGAACTTTTAAAGTAAACATTTTAAAGAAAGAAATCACAATATTTTTTAAATTTACAGAGATTTGTATGGATCTCTATTAAAAGGAATTCCGGAATAATCCAATAAAATTGATTTATATAATTCTGAGGAAAGTGCTCCCAATAAAACGCTTTAACTCTTTAATGCATTGTTTAATTCTGTGTATAATTATTTTTTAATGTATTTTATATTATTACATGCTGCCTTTTATAATTGATTTTGTGTTTGAAAGGAAAAGAGAGATTTAAATCGTACATCATTGTTTAAATGATTCTGTGACTGCTAAAAGTATCAGCGTATGTATTTGGTCTATGATAATCTACTTACAATTAGTAAAAGCAATTTTCAAAATTTTGTCATTGCGATTAACATTGCATTATCAAGAAAACTCGTCTATTAGAGAGTTTATTGATTCGCTATGTAATTTACACTGTATCAAGTACCCGTCATGGCTCAATTATAAGACTCATTCGAAGATGCCAGACGAATTATGGTACACGGCGGAAAATATCGATTTTATGGAACGCCTAATATTCTGATGTTCATGTGCCACGTTTGTGAGCGTTAAATGAAAGTCAGCACGCCTGAATTGAAGATTCTTTTATCCTCATACTAATTGTCAAACACTTTATTTACATTATGCGATTGCGCGTTCCGATTGTAACTCCACCAGCCCGCACTTGCGAAGGCAAAGTCATTGGCCTCGTTCGCATTCAATATTCAATCGATTCTCGCGACCGGTTCCCGCGCGATCTGACCATGACTGTGATTCGTCCCGGCTGTCGCTTGTGAACGGATTCAAATGAGCCATGACGGGCTAACAGGCAAGGCGCTTTATATGGCTTAGTGATAATTCTCGGGCCCGTTTCGCGGCATTTTTCATTAGCACTTACCGTAACTCACGCCGCTGTATGGACAGGGGGGCCAGCCTCTTCGCGCTGCACTGACCTCTCCGAGTCCTGTTACTCTTTGTCTTTCCCGCGCGCCCGTCCGGGTGGTCGGGCGACGAGCACCTCGCTGAGCAAGCGGGCTTGGCCGGCGATTGGTTTCCGCCGGAAACCCCTGTTATTAACTGTTATTTACGGTCGTCACAGCGGCTTAAGAGAATCTGTGAATGGAATTCATTAGTTGCTTGGATGATTAGTGATTCCGGACGCGCCAACGGCAAAGGTCGCTTGTCCCGTAATTGTAGTGCATGTTTTTGTCGCGGTTGGTGACGATAATCATTCCTCTCTGGATGGAGAGATTCGGCACCAACTTACAGCCGCGTACGGTTTTTCCAACCAGGTATTTCCCACCATCGGTTCACTGTCCCAGCAGGGATAAGTTGTAAGCTCCGCCAAACATTTCTTCCGACATGTGTGGTCGTGTAGTGTATGTATGTATGTATGTATGTATGTATGTATGTATGTGTGTATGTATGTATGTATGTATGTGTGTGTGTAAGTAAGTAAGAACTAGGAGAGGACAAGTAATGGAAAGGAAAATGCGCGGTCTTCGCCCCGTTTGCACTACTCCGGCATTCGCCTGGTATTGGTATGAGAAATTCAATTCATCGATATCTACAAATCACGGTATCCAGTGATATAAGGTCGCTTATCTTACGCGTTGGGACCTCGGGTGACCCATGCAAAAAGCGTGGTGGTAAAATGTGTTTGCAACAAGTTTTCTCGTTCTTCCGTTTCCCTATGTGTCTCAATCCATTTTTTTGTCCACCCTAATGTCTTCCTATTCTAGTACGTCACAGTTTTCAACTATTTTTGACGTTAAATAAAAGCTATAATTATCTATTAAGAATTTCCCTCATTAGGGAAATAGTGATATCTTGAAAGTCTAGAAATTCTTTCAAGTTATCAATTCAACCAACTAATTCATTAAAATGCATTTGGAAAAAGTTTCAAAAATATGGTAGATACCCATTATGAGAGAGGCATGAATTCACTTGATAATTGCAATACGCAAGTGTATAGTTTATGAATATTTTCTTTCCTATGGAAAAGAGTCACGTTTGTAAGTTTCTCGCATATTGTAGACAGAATATTGATTTCCATTGAATGTTTTCTAGTGAGTAAATCAGTAATCGAAACAATTTGTTCTGGGTGGTGAGACATCTGACTCATTGGTTTTACTCTCAATACTCTTGAAATAAGCTTAATAAGAAGGAATTCCCTTCCACTCGGATACCCTTCCAAAAAAACATAGTATACCGTTCAAAGTGAAAATCTGTTTAACTTTATTTCATCTATCATCATATTTATCTGTTCCACTTATTGTAAAAAGTGAGTAGACGTAAGGTCTCCATCAAGAAGCCACCGTGTTCAGGCTGGTGAGAGCATCTTGTGCTAAAGTATGTTTGAGAAAGCGTCAATGGAATCTAAACACCTTATGCACTTTGTATCAAACTTTCAACTGTCTTGGGAATATTTGTGTTGATTTTCTGGTGTTTTCTGTAAGTCTAGATATCATTCTTTTAGAAATATAAGTAAAATGGCTTCGAAAAGAAATATACTTGGCATCACACGTCAGTTGAGAACAGTAAAAAATCTATTAAAACCGTAAGTGAAATATACGAACTTACATAAAATTTCCCAACTGTACTAGTGTCTGCCTACAAGAATAATCTGTATATGACATCTGATGTCTCTTTTAATGGAGATCAGTTCTACTACTTTGTATTTCTTAATTTTTTCTTGGATGGAACGTAATTTGCGCGCCCCAAGAAAACAAGCTGACTTTGTTTCTTCACATAGACAATCCAATGTCTCTGATAACGCAGATACCTACAAAATGTATAATTACATACACTATCATTCCTATTAATAGAGTATCTGAAGACATGTATTTATTGTTATTGCAGTTACTTTTCCAGTAGCTATTTTATTACTTGTGAAAATGATACACATTTATGTATATTCTACAATTGTTTGAATATTTACACACTTTGTATTTATTATTTTTCTGCGATGTAGGACAATCGGAAATATGTTCTTATGATTATAAACATGTAATGACTAACTACGAGTAGTACATATCTTGCAATATAAATAATTGTCATTTGTTGCTATTAAAGTTTGTCACATATATTATCTTCTTGATAATCTCCAAACTTGGACTTGCATTCGATTATCATTCATGTCTAACAATTAGATCTATTAATACCAAAAAATGTATAAAGAAGAATGCATCGTGATATAGTGTGTCGTGTAATAGCATTGCCACTATACGCCTATCCATCGGTATGAACTTGGATTTTTGCTGGACGTGAAGCTTCTCGGATGTGTAGATCCTCTGGGAGCAAGGCTCTATGGGGCGCCTCCTGCTGGCATGTCGCACATGGGCGGAGCGCCTGCCCGCCGCCGCCCCACGCACCGCCACCGGCACCGGCCACCGCCAACCCGCACCGCCACGCACCGCCACGCACCGCACCGCACCTGCCACAGCACCTGCCACGCCACTGCCACAGCCAGCCGCACCGCACCGGCAACTGCGCCACGCCGCGTCGCCCGCGCGCCGCGCGGCGACGCTTGTAAACATTCGCTCCGAACGTCCTCTTAGCATATAATCGCTCACTGTGCCATCGATGCTCGTTGCGTGACCTGCACTTCGCCTCCGCTCCTCTCTGCCACGCCTCGCCTCCACCTTTGTCTCTTCCGTCGCGTACGCCTTGTTGCATTCCTCTCACACCTCCACCTTGCCTCTAATCCCTTGCCCTCCCTTTCCATCTTCGTTTTCTGCTGCTGCACTCTGCCTCATCCGTCTTCTCCCTACCGTCGAGCCCTCCTTCGCCCCCTGCCTCCTCCTAGCCTCCACCCTCCACCCTCACTTCACCCCCACATCCCGTTTTCACGTCCACTTCGCTCCTCATCACCCCTCCTCGTTCCGCCTCCACTCCGAGCGTCATCTCTGCTCCATCTTACGCCTCATTCGTCTCCTCTTCCTTTTCCTCTCTACCCTCTTCCTCCTCGATCTCCCTTATCTCGCCTCCTACAAATTCTGCTCTGCATCTACCGCGATCCACCTTCTCATCTCCTCAATTCATCTCTCCTCGCTAATCCTCCTCGTCTTACTCCTACCACCCACCAACACAACACCAAACCCACACACACCCCACCCCCCGCTGACTCAAATCATCCCCTCCCTGCCAAACCCAACCACACACCTTTACTGCAAAATGCCACGGCATTGCTCCCGCCTCCATCTCATTCCTCCTCCTCCATCCTTCTCTCCGCCTCCTCATCTGCCACGCTTCCGTCGAGCTCGCTGCCTCCCTTCGACCTCGCCGTTAGCTCGACTCCTACTCTGCCTCCGCCTACCTTCCACCTTTTTGACACGCCCTCTCCTGACTTTTCTCTCTCCATTTCCCATTTCAACAACGCAAAACTCCGTCACGTGCTTCGCCGTATCACCACTACCACTTCACACCAACGTCACTACGCTTACACTGATTCACGTTGGGAAGCGCTGGCGATGACTTCACTATCCATTGTGATGAGACCAACTCGTCATCATGACTATCGTGACTAATGTATGCATATTCCAAACACACGTTGTGTGAAGCATTGGCTATTCAATATCAGTTCTTATTTTTGTACCCTTGTACTAATTACGAACTTCAGGAATCACCTGCTTAGGGTTTGCAGAAGTTTTAGGTCCTCTTTTCTCAGCCTAGACTTTTTGCAATCGTTTCCTCACTTCCAGGCTTCTGTAAATGAAAGAGTCATAATCTTACGTGCTTTTTTGTTGAAAGTGAGACACGATGGCGTGGTCAAGCGCCATGCCCATGAGGCATATGTTTATGTGTCGTTTCCAGACTCTTAATATAATTGGGCAATTCGTAAACCTTGACATGAGTAAGGTTCAATTTACAACTTCTGCTGCGTTAAGTTATCACTTCCCCGCTTTATTTCCTGTCACGTTCTTTCATTTCCCATACGGCATGTCACTGCTCGTTTCATCTGTAGGTTACAGCTACTCTTCATTCTCCACCACCACTTCCATCACTTCCCTGCCGCCGCATCCCCGCCCCCACCGCCGCCCCCGCCCCCCCCGCCCCGCCCCCACCCGCCCCGCCCCCACTCCGCCCCGCCCGTCCACCACGCCACTGCACTGTACCTTCCACTACACGCCACCGACGCCACGCGCCATGGCCACGGCACTGCACCCACTGTCCACTTCCAAAACTACCACTGTCACCCCACAGTCCACGCCACCGCCACCGCACTTACGCGCGCCGCGGCCGCCCGTCGCCACCCCGCCACCGCCCGCGCAGCCGCCGCACCCCACCAACAACCACAACCACACCACCACGACCACCACCACCCCACCATCACACCAGACCACCACCCACCACCACACTAATCCGCGCCACGGCCAGTACCATGCCACCCTCACCGCCACCGCCACCGCCGCCGTCTCCCCCGCCGCAGGCATCCACCGCAGCCGGCATCGAATTCGCGAGCGACCGGTCTCCGCGCTCGGTCAGGAGGCCGCGTCCCCGCCAGCGCGAGCGCGGCCCCATTGTTCCGCCTCTGGATGCTGGCCGTGGCGTGCTCGCGCTCGCAACGCCTCCGCGCACGTGTGCGCCGGTCGCACTCGGCGCGCGGAGGCCGCGGCCCGCGTGACGTGCGCTGGGGCGGCAATCGGCGCTGCCGCTGGGCGAACGCGCTCGCCTCCAGGAGGACATGACGTGCGCGACGCAACGGCTTAATGCCTTTGCTTAGGCATAGGTTGCGACTTCCCAAGCGTCCTCTCGCTTTCTCACTTTCTCGTATACATACGTATATACGGAGTAATACACGTAGTAGTGGGACAGTTATGAAATGCTGCAAAAGATCGATTTCGAGATTTCAACTCAAATACACGTTTTGGGGTGATTCGGATTTTTTCCTTTTTTTTTCGCCATGACGTCCGACCGTTTTACTTTCTCGTAAATGTACGTATATGTGGAGTAATACACGTAGTAGTGGGACAGTTATGTACTGCTGCGGAAAATCGATTTCGAGATTTCAACGGAAATACACGTTTTGGGGTGATTCGGATTCTTTTTCCCTTTTTTTCGGCCATGACGTCCGACCGTTTGTCTGTCTATCAACATTCCTAGCGTCTAAACCATACATAGGATTTTTTTTCCAAAATGGATATTCTCTGGTTGATCTGGATCCACTGCAAGTTTGAAAAACTTTCTTCAAAATTTGAGGGTACTTTACATGAAACTCCTCGGACATTTTCAAAACTGTCTCAAAAACGGCTCCAAATTTGTCCTCTTAATCAGTGAATCGACTCTTTGAAATGGCGCTGATGTTTTTGCACGCTTTAGCGGGTAACAGTCGTCTGCATCTGTCTTCTCAATGTTCTGTGCAAGCGCAGATGCACAAAAGCGATGCGACGCGTGAACTGGGCATGCGTAGAAGATTGATAGTTCCGTCAATAGCTTTAACGCTTTGAGGTGGTGCAAAAACTCCTTGGGGTTTCCAACTTACATTTCAGTTGTTTCGAGTGAATGCGTTGTCGAAGTTCCGACAACTCTTTATTCTCCAGTTATAGTAGTGACTTTTGTGGTAACTATTTGTCCTGAGATTGCAGCCCGTGTATGCTCTACTCGTAGAAGAAGTCAGATAGAATCTTATCATACTAACCACTCATTTTCTTTTCTCCGTTGGAACCTTGCCAATGCAAAATAACTTGAAATAATTCGAAATAACTCAGACATTACCAAACGTCTTAGAGTAGTAAACTATGAAATATATTCCAGGGTTCTAAATTGTGCAATATATCTAAAAGAAATTTAATAATGTGTTAATTTAAATAATAATAATAACGCGTTTACATTCACATTTAGTAAATATGAAGATTGTAAAAATTCAATTCTAATTTTCTTTGAAAAATATAATATTCCAGATTTTTTTAATTCATTTAAATATATTTTGAAAAGATTTTCATCCACGCTGGATAATTATGGAATGAATATTATGAATGTCATGAACGATTTACTTACGGAACCGGCTCTCCTCCAGAGCCGGCTGAGAGGGCTCGCAAGTTTTGGGAGCATGAACGACTCTTGGCATCAACACGTCCACCTGCTCTCAGTCTGGTGTGCACGTCAGAAACCCGGCCTTTTCTGGTTGAGCAGGTAGTGCCTGTCTCAGCTTTTGTCATTTTCTTTCTTTTGCAACCACCGCACCGTCGTAGACAGCTACATTCGTCATTCTTCACTTCGCATTAGCACTAATTCTTACCAGTTCGTGTTTGGATAGCGCGTCGAAATTCCCAACAGCACGAATTTAAAATATATCTTTTTTTTGATTTACCAGTCTCTGGCCTGTTGGTTTGGAAGAGAGAAAAAAATTCTAATTAACTACTACTTACCTCAAATTTTGAATATTTTATTGTACCAATTTCGTTATGAAAAGTTAGTCATGTTCCAAAGCAGAGACTTTCTCGCATTTGATACCAATGGTTACAAAAACAATTATTATACTGACAATGATATACTATTAATATTGTTCCATCTTTTACAAAATTATCTTCAAGTTGCTAGAAAATGGTTGCAAAATGTTATGGGACCTTTCAGTATGAAACCTTTCGAAGGAAAACGGTGGATTTTTCAACAAGAGCAAACTTTTCGCAGCGGCGGTTGGCAAACAATGTTCTCAAATTGATCGTAACTGATGTCTTGCCTAGGGAATGTCCGCACCTCAGTCTTACAGATTAATCTCAGCAGTAAAGTTTTCATGTAAGATATGAAGTCGAAAACGACATCGCAATAGCGAGCTCACAATCTATTAAACAATATTCCATCGTCAATCACTTTCAAGTTTTTATTGGGCACAATAACTCTAATGACGAGTGCCCTGACAATCTTCGTCACTGGCAGGTAAACAAAGTTGAACTAATCCAGTTTTCGAAAATCCAATTTTTATCAATATGGAACATATGCCATATTAATCACATAAGGGTACTAAGCGCTATTCGAGCCCAAAACACATGCCGAGAGATCATTACCACACATGAAAGAACACTAGGCCACACACTAATACACATGCAAGGAGACCGATCGGAAGGTTAGAGCTTGTCCTGGCTGGATACCTTGCTGATGGGAGGTATCTGGTTGGGTGAAAATTGGCAAGTCGACGGATTGGTCGGCGCCGAAACTCGTCATCAGCGAAAGATGATCTCTGCCAGCTCTCGCAATAAACGCATGAACTACACTTACGGGACCTTAACAGTTTACGTGCGTCCGGAATCACTAATCAATCAATTAATCGAGCCGAAAATTTGAACACAAAATTTGGGGTAATTTTGCGGGGGAAATTAATAGTAACTTCCGGGGTTTTTTGTGAAGTGCGTTTGGGCCATTTCTCTAGGAACCGTCGCATCGTCCGTTTCTTGGCAGATTCCGTCACCGGCGGGGACACGCTCGCACGAATCCGCCCGCTCTTGACGCCTCGGCCGGCGGCTCGCGGCGACCGGAGCCGGGGCGTGGCGGCGGCGGGGTCGTCATCGGCGCGCGAGAGCGGTCGCGGCGCCGGCGACGCGGCCCGGGCGGCGCGGGGGCGGCGGCGGCGGTGCCGAGGGCCCTCGAGTCACAAGGCGCGCTTTGTGCGGCGGCCGGGGAGCCGCGCTGTTTGCTCTCCGATGCAGCTCCTGCTCTGCTCGATCGGTTGTAAACGCTGCCCATTACGCGGCGTGTTTGGCTAACCTCCTGTCCGGGAGCGCTCCTGCCGGCTGCGAGCGGAACGAGCGTCCGATGTGCCTTACTTTCCGGGAATTTGGTTGTAGGCAGCGCGGTTTCGGAAAACGCGGACAGTTTCGACGGACTGGTGCGTCGGCGTGGATAGTTGAGGCTGTAGAGCCGTAGTTGCCTCGCGCCTGAAGGGTCGCGAATTCGAATCCCTCCCGGGACATCGATGTATTTTTGTGTGTAGCCATATACATTTACCGTAACCTCAAATGTTACTTGAAGTGGTCGCTACATGACCCTAGTAGTTGAAAAGCTGCTTTAAATAAGTAAAAAAAATACTGGTGCATGTTGTTTTGGTAACTGTTAGTTTCAGTACCTCCATAGAGGCCGTTTTCAAGTGCGTAATTATTGAAAGAAAGGTGCCAATTTTGTCTGAAATTATATAAGTGAAAGTGTTAATGAGTTAACAGGAGGAAACGTCAGAGGTGAAGAGAGATAAAGTGTGAGGGAGGCAGGAAAGAAGTGGAGAAAGATCGAGAGGAAGGGAAAAATGAGAAGTTAAGGGAGAGATGGTGAAATAAGTGTATTTGGACCATGTCTTGAAATAATAAAACGTCAATGAGTTACAATGTCGATATTACCACATTCTCAGTAATTGATGAATATACAAATAAGAGAGGAAACTATGTTGTGTACTAAGAGTGTAGGATCACAGAATTTAGAAAACTTAGTAATTTTTGTGAAAAACTTCGCAATTTCAAAACTTTTGTAATTAAGCTAATAAATGTTGACAATAATTAATAAATTCCTGAAACCCCTTTTATGAATTACGTATTTAGAACGGGTGTGTAATTTCGAAATTTATTGTGGTAGTCTGAGTCGGTAAAAACTTAGTGATGCAAATGAAATGTGGCCATAACTAGCTTTGGTAAGACGAATCAAATTAGAGAAATTATTCCTATTACAAAATAATTTTCGTTCCATTAAATTTCACTAAATCAAAAATTTTGTATATATCTCTTCATAAAATAATAATGCAGTGAAGTATTAAGCCAACAAGCGAATGTATAAGAATACTTGCTTTGAAGAAAAAATATGAAAAACCCTTAAGACATTCCTGTCTACTTCGGAGATTACTGACGAGCACGAGGATTCGTGAGCGAATTACCCGATACTCCTCCGCTGTACTGATCTCCTCTGAGACCGCCGAGCCATCGGCACCTTTCTTTCTTCGTTCGGTTTTGTTTGCATCGGCGCGCTCAAAGCTCGAACAGAAGCAGCAGCCGCCATTTTTTGTATTTGCGGATCCGCATCGTGCGGCAGCCCCTCCGCTGGGCTCAGCTGGCGCCACGCGAACAGCCCTCCCGCCCCCG
>BOPP01000047.1:5578549-5704398 GCA_017312745.1 Gryllus bimaculatus | reverse complement strand
CCGCCCCCGAGAACTCCGTCGAACAACGCGCGTCTGGAGCATCGTTCGGCTCCGCTGAAGACGCCAGGGATTTTGTTTTTCGCGAGTTTCGACACAAGAGCGGCTTGTACGTGGAGCGCCTCCAAGGGCCCTCAACGCGGGCTGATTGAAAAGTCAATACTACATGCGATGGAAAACATCTTCGAGTATCGCGGCTGGCGGAGAAGAATATCAGAGGGGCTGGGAATAAAATCAGGCAAAGCAAGCAATATCTTGTAGGCATTGGCTGCCTACTACAAGAAATTAAATATGCATGTCATAAGGTCGCAGAACTACATGTTTTGGTGTTCAAGGACCGGTAAAGGACAGGTTGAAGACTCCTTTCAGGCCTTGGTTGGGCTATTAATTTTTGAATTTGGTTTAATAACATTTAACAGACTCATCCCGAATTCCGACATCGCGATGCGTTATGCTAACGAAAACTCTTACGTGTCCAATTGACATTGTATATACTTCTTTTATATTCATATCTACATTTATATCTCACGCGCATCCAATAGGTAATAAATGGCATGTAAATATGCAATTGTAAACCAGATAGCAATTTCGCGAGATGAATGACCAGCATAACAATTCCACAGTGCAATTTCATCGCGTTATTATTGCGTCGTAGGCTTCGTTACTGTAGTCCTTCATTTGGATATTGATTTATTGCTCTTGTTCATTAACTCGACTTGCCGTTCAATATCCTGCGACGGGGAGAGTAATTTTTCGAAAGTTATCAGATGATCGATAGCACCTTCGATAGGAGAGAGAGAGGGGGGAAGATGGAGAGAGGTAAGAGGCGGGAGGGAGGGAGAGATGGAAGGGAAAGAAGGGGTGCGTGGAACGCGCTAATCAATTTGGTACCGGTTGCCGGCAGAGCGCGTCGCCGCCTCGTTGAAATTCGTAACCATCACGGGCGGCTTTTTCTTCTTCATTTGCATGGAGTGCGTGCTCCTTCATAAAGTCGATGTTGCATATATTTCGAATACGTTTTTTTGAATTGATTTTATCGAATTTAATTTCTGATGGCACATTTGTTCGGTATGATCTGATGCACTTTACCATCGAGAATTTCCTACTTTAAGACGCTAAATATAGATTCAAATGTATTCGCATTCATCCAAATTTATTTTTAAATCAAAATGTACGAATTTTAACATTTCAGCTGATCGAAATATAGTGATCGAGTGGCGGCGAGGTGTGAAATTTATGATATTCACATTATAGGTTTTACTAACATTCAGTAGTTTGCTATAATATACAAATAATTTTATAAATAAACGAAAAACTTTCAAGTTTAGTAGAAAGTAAAATTTTTTATCAGAAAATTCTGAGTCGGCTGGACACCACACTTTAGCTGTCTCCCTTCCCCAGAAAATTTTTTCCATTTCGTTACTGAAAATACAGGTTTCATTAAAGAACACTGAAAGAAAACTAAATTGATAATTATAATTATTTTATTATAAACAACTGTAAGTCGAAAATATTTCTGAATGGCTGCCTGGAAATGATGAATAGTTGTTCTAATATATCTGCATCAAAGCAACTTTAAGAAATTCTTGTAGTTTTTCTTCAGTATTAGGTACGCATAGAAGCATATAGACATCTTAAAGAATGCGGTATACTATAAAATTAAATATCACGGCGTACGTTAGAGAAGTCTTGTGCAGTGTTCGATTCGGTGGGATTTTACGCAGTTCCACTCAAATCACTCACAAGCTTTGTGAAATATTTCTCAGTGTTGTTATCGTAGTGTAGTATCGTATTGTGTATCGTAATGTAGTTTCGACCGCTGCTTAAGCCCCAGACCGATGATGCGCTGATGATTCTCAAATGATGCCCAGATGACCAAAATGTTACATGATATAATTCACATTTTCGCAGAACGCCAGGTTGCCAAGTTTAACCAATCAGTAGTCAGAACAACAATATATATTCCGCCTGATGTAAATCTGGCATCTATGAAAGTGAAACTATCAAAGACACCTACAGGTGTCTTTTAATTTCCATTCTGCTAAATGCATTGATACACTTCTCTTTGATTAATGATTCGTTTACCGATCCAATCGGCTGAGGCCGAAGCCTCATCGCTTTAAAACATATGCTGCTGGTTCGACTTGAAGATAAGATATGGTGGTTATACTATTGAAAGATAAGAAGGGTGATATGAAAAACTCAATAATTTATCAATGCATAACATATTATTCTACAAGCCATCATACTAGTAGCTGAATTTAAAACATGCAGTCAAACAGAAGAAATGTTCTATACGAAACCAGTAATCGAACAGAATGAAAATAATTGGTAGAATAAGGATGAGTAAACATGAGTTAGACACTGTAAACTGAAGGTCATGGATGTCCTAAGAATAAGTGAAGCTACAAGGACCATTCCCAGAAATCTGTCGACACACCTTGGCTTGATGAGAGCCAACTGTAGAACACACTGCTGGGCATCGCAACTGCCTTCATGTGTAGTATATACAATGTAGAGTTACTATATTGCTATGAGTCAAGAGAATTGTCCCCAAATCCACAGGTGCCGGTGTTCTTCTTAGGGCTGGAAATAAAAAAGATGAAAACATTACATATTCCATAAACAACAACATCACAGTCATTCTGCAAGGGTAATTAGTGAAAATAAGAATAAAATGATCAAATGAAAAATTTAATACGAGAAAGACGTAGAATCATAAAACCCCTTCATTTTCTAATACTTACTCAACACTCGTCTTACAGTCAATTCGTGTCCATAGTTACTTCTCGAATTGAAAATACTCATCTTATTAACCACATCCCATGGCGTGAGAAAAAATGTTCTTATTCTCAAATATATCGATGATAAAAAGTAATTAGAATGCTATTTTATTTGGTCATAGGTATATTTGTCTTGTGATAAGTGGTTCAATAGGCACGTTTCTCTTGACAGACAAGTGGGCCTTTTGCACTTTCGAATACTCTTCGCAATAAATAACAAAGGATGATAAATCTGAAAATAACACTGACCATTGACTAACAAACGATCCCACGGCGGTGGCTGCGCGAGTTGTCCGAATGGGAGTGAACTAGTGCGCCGGGTCAGGCGGGGTGCGGCGCGCGCGTGCATCACGGAGCGCGAGTACCCTCCGCTGCTGCGCGTCGCGGCCGCTCGCGTGCTCTTCCGCAATGCATCACGCGCGCGGCGCAGAGCGCTGCCCTCCACCTGCCGTCTGCGCGCGCTGCGCTCGCGTCGCGACGCGGTCGCAGCCCTCGGCCTCTGTCGCCGCTGCCGCTTCGCCGCCGCCACCACTGCCACCGCCACTGCCACCGCCACTGCCCTCCGCCACTGCAGGAAACTCGCCACAGCCACTGGCCACTGCACTAGGCCATTGCCACCTTGCACTATCGCCACTGTTCGCCACTGGCCATTGCCACTGGGCCGCGCCAACTGCCACCCGCCAACTCCCAACCGCCATCCGCCATCGGTCCACCGTCCCTGTCCACCGGCCACTGCCGCCGCCACTGGCCTGCCGCCATGCCGCCTGCCACTGCCACCGCCACCCCCAGCCGCCACCACCACTGCCACCGCCACTGCCACTGCCACTGCCACTGCCACCGTATCTACTTTTAAATGTACTTAGTCTATTGAAGTCTTCGACGCGGCGTCACCCGGACAGCCCAGATCACCTACTTAGTCTATTAAGATTCTTATATCCTATATGTTTAATGGATGATACTTTCTACTCGTTATTATTTTCTAAGTTAGCAGATTGAGTGAGTAAGCAAATATTGATTCCTGATGCAACAACTACTTACGTCAATTACGTGCACTTACAGCTACTTACGTGCACTCAATGTTTATAATTGATTATAAAGGAAATACAAAATTTACAACTATTTTTCAATAAAATCACCGTGTCTTTCTATGAACTCTGTCCATCATTGAACCTGCTTTCTTGTATCCTCAGAAACATATTTTCGATTGAAAGGCAAGCCAGGAATGCACTGCTTCCTCACCCGAAGGTCAGAAAACTTCGACTTCTTGAAGCTTCTTTAATTGGGGCCGGTGTTTTTTAAATATGCAGAACCTAACTAACGTGCTTTGTCACTTCAACAATAGCCACTCATCGGTTATTCAGAATCAAAGCACGAACTTACTTAGTATTGGAATGTGGCTGTGATAGTGAATGAGGTTGGTCATATCGCACTCTTCCCACCCTGCATGCATCTGTGACTGCTTTTAAATGGTTCAATCCATTAGGAAACGCATATCAAAGAAAAGCTTTCCACTCACATTGTGTTGAAAGTAGTCTAAGAATTCAGCTTTTAGCCCGCATTCAGATCACAAAAACGCATTACAAATGCCTGTTTTTTTTGTGCAAATGAAGAGAAGTGCAGCCATGCTCTCGTCGCAAGAACTCAATCAATGATCAGGTGATAACGCTGAAACTTACGACAATAAAAGTCAATGACAACACCTTAACACTATTAGGTGCACAAAGATGTACAGTCGACTTGTAGACAATTAAGACTTATTGAGATACTCATCGTGAAGTAGTTATCTTCTTTTTCTCCCTCAGCTAATAGACCTGTTGGTCTGTTGTGACTAGTTGATCACTCCATCTTCTTTTGGGTCTACCAATGCTTATTTTCCCTCGAGGTATGTAAAGCTTCGATAAACGATTATATTTCGTTCTTAACACTTGGTCTTTCCATATTTCTATATTCTTCGATTTTGTCGTTTAGACTGGAAATATGGTGGTCCAGTTTTTCAATCGATGTATTCTTGTTACTCCTAGAATTGATGTCAAAAATCTGTTTTTACCACCCTTGTACTATGCTACAGGATTTGGAATTTGTAATCCAGTTTTAACTTGTATAAAAGCCACAAGACACTGCCATAACTTTGTAAACTTTTAGTATTGTGTCTTTCGTACTCTGAGGGGTCTTTTAATGGTGCCACAAATAAGGTTGAATCTTTCTATCTTTATTTCAATATCAACTTCTCTGAGGTATGATAATTAATCTCTTCACCACAGAGCAGTTCAGCAGGAGTTCTACAAGGTTTTTCATTGTTACCGGTTCTCTTTAATATTTACATTTTTGACATTCCAACGCATCCTAATATCCACACTGCCCTCTTTGCAGATGATACTGTCATTTTCGCCTCAGATCAGTTACTCAACACTACAAGAAACTGAATTCAGAGCCACCTCACGACCATTGAACATGGTGTAGAGAGTGGAAAATTAAGATAAATCCAAATAAGTCCACATCGAATGTTTTCACCCTCCGATTTCCAGCCTTCCCACACCCACTAAAATTCGCCTCAACAACAATATGACACAGCCACCTCCATCCGTTATCATCTAGTCGTCGTAATGGATACCAGATTGACTTGAAAAGACCACGTCACCTCCAAAGTGAATTAAGGCAACAGACTCTTTGGTATTCCTCGACCAGTCGCTTAGGTATTCTTCGACAGCCACTCCACATTAAAGCTCTATTCTGCTCTCCTTATCTATAAAGCCATTTAACGCCCGTTACGCACGTGGTATATAAGCAATACAAATTTCCACAAAGATATAGCCATAGAACCCGTTCTAACATATTTCACCAAAGTTTCTCATGCATTCTTCTGAAATCTACCCACAGTTACGGTGCATCCCATTTCCATCGAAAAAAAGAGCACCCCGTAGAACCTTGCCTTCGTAACCGACTGCACTTCCCATTTTCCTCCGTAATTTGGCTGATATTAGAAATGAAATAAAATGAAATAAATACTCCTCCTATCAACAGTCAACCACATGACATTCCCCACTTTAATACTCGCACCGCTTTATTCTTATGTTTAAAGGGAGGTCACCTTAGCCACCCCCTTCGCATACTTTTCATCTGAAAATCTCTAACAACTAAAAAATCATACGGCTATGTGTTGTATATTTCCCTCATTCTGCAATAAATAAATATTATAATTCACATCCTAGAAATGTAAAAGTTTACTTGTAAAGTTTAAAATTCTTGTTCAGTTATCTTATTTTCTAAAACAAGCTTATATTTTAAGGAGTGAGAACCTTGGAGAGACATGGTCTTGGTTGTGATGGAAGTTATACGCAAATTGTAGAGCTTTTCTGTTTTGGCAGTTCGCAAAGGACTCTCTGAATATTGTCTTCCGCGTTTTAATTGTCGATAATGAAGAATGAACTCTCTCCTGTAGTATGACTGTTGCAACATACGTTTCCCTGTGGCTATCCTTTTAGTCCCAGGCCCGCCGCCCAACGTCCACCGCCCAACGTCCACCGCCCAACGCCCACTTCCCACCGCCCACCTCCCACTGCCCACCACCCACTGCCCACCACTCACTGCCCACCACTCACTGCTCACCACCCACTGCCCACCACCCACTGCCCACCACCCACTGCCCACCACCCACTGCCCACCGCCCACTGCCCACTGCCCACTGCCTACTACCCATCGCCCACCGCCCACTGCCCATCGCCCCTGCCCGTCGCCCACCTGCCGCCTCCCACCGCCACCGCCGCCCGTCCGCTCTTCCTTCGCGCGGCCAGTCGCCGCGCCGGCGTCTTGAAATACGGCCGCGCATTGTGCGTCGGGACAAAAGAAAATATCTCGAGAAGTCGCCCGGCTTGTTTGTAGACGGCCGGCCGGCCGGTCGGGCCTCGACGGCGAGGAGCGCGGAGCTCGGGGGGCGGTGGTTAGTCGCTTCCCGCGCTTCTTTTAATAAGCCCCAAGGCGCGCGTGTGTCGGCGTGAGTTACATCGCTTATTGTGCACGTGGCGGGGGCGGGGACCGGGGCGGGGAGTTTTCTGCATTTGAGGTCGAAGGGCGGCAGGATCGTGTGGCCTGTGGTTCTGTTGGCCTTGCCGCAACCTCCATGCCACATCGGCACCACCTCTGTAAAATGTGTTGTTCAAAGTTTCTAATTCGTAAATAACTATAACTTCGTTTATAGTATTTTCTGCAAGTTAATGTTTTATACGCATTGAAAAAGAAGTGTATCTTGCATTGATTTTCCACTGCGGTTTACTAAATATTCGAATGTATTAGACGCTGTTATTAATGTATTGGTATATTCAGGAAATGCAAAATTTCAAAAGAAATGAATATATACTTGTTCAGAAAGAAATATTAACCAAGAAATAAAAAAAACACCAAATTTACACAATTTCCTTTTTTTATTTCTCGCTTGTTTTTCTTTGTGAACAACTATATTAAATTCGTTTGCAATTAATAAACAATTTACATGATTCTAGTTTGTTTTCATGCTTTTAAAATGCATTTTTTTCTAAAAATCAATATTTCCAACCAACTTTTGCTCAGACATTAAAAATATACACGTATTTTATTACATGAAATATGCTTATAATTGCCTTAAGAGCTTGTTTACGAAGGTTATATATATATATATATATATATATATATATATATATATATATATATGCTATTCAAAGAACGTAAGGAAAATAAACAATGTGTAAAATAAAAATACGTTGTAAACTTTAAAATTACTTTACACAATGACGGAGAATTTTCAAGCTTACACGATAGAAACAACCCTAAGATAGAATTGGTTTTAAAATAGATTATAACATTATAGTTTAAGCAATCATAATTTAATGATGTACCAAATAAAATGATGTAATTAAATGATGTACGTCAGAATTTTTTTCAGAGAACACGAGAAGTTTGATGTCATTTTCTGTCACAAGAAATATTTCATGCTGAAAGTTTAGAAGTTTTTATTGACAGAAACACTGAATAAATCATAAAATTTTAATTTAATTTTTAACGCAAATCTGTTTATTGTTACAATACTATTATGTGACGCTTTAAAATACAGTAGTAATAGAAATGTTTTATAAAATTTTATTTTCAACCCACCACTTCGTGCTTCTTCAGAAATGTATCTATTGTTGCCTTTAAAAAAATAAGATTTTTCCTTTGCACTTAATTATCCAAGATATTATTTTATTTCTCATGGGTACTTTATCAAATATTGTTTAGTGCAAGGTAGAAGTCACGAAAACAAAGTGGAGGGCGAAGGGGGCTGTCTGCTGAGTGAGACGGGTCATATCAAACTTGCCAATGGGTGGCGCTCATTTTTTATCAGAAAAGGAGAATAAATCACAAAAAGTTTTAATTTAATTTTCGACACGAACTTGTGTTTGGTTACAATAATGTTATGTGATTCTTTAAAATACGGCCGTAACTGAAATAATATTATAAAATGTTATTTTCAATCTACAAGTTCGTGCTCGTTTAGAAATTTATGTTTGCACCACTTTACTACCATAAACAATTATTTTTCCTTTATACTGAATTATTCAAGATATTATCTAATTTCTGATGAATACTTTACCAAATACTGTTGGGTGCAAGGTAGGAGTCACGAAAACCAAGGAGAGAGCAAAGGGGTCTGTCGATTGAGTAAGACAGGTCATATCGAACTTCCTTTCGGGGGGGGGGGCGCCGCTTCAAACTTCCCGAGGAGACACAACGCTCTCGGGAGCTATGTCATCAAGAATAGTTTCAAAAGAGCGCGCCCGTGAGCTGACTTTTGTTTTTCAGAGAAAAAGGAAATTAAATCACAAAAGTGATAAATTTAATTTTTGACACAAACTTGTCTTCTGTTACAATAATGTTATGTGATTCTTTAAAACGTGGCCGTAACTGAAATAATTTTATAAAAGGCTGTTTTCAATCTACCACTTCGTGCTCATTTAGAATTTTATCTGTTGGCGCCACTTAACTGCAATAAAAATTATATTTTTCCTTTATTCTGAATTATTCGAGTTATTATTTAATTTCTGATGAATACTTTATCAAATACTGTCGAGTGCAAGGTTGTAGTCACGAAAACCAAGTAGAGAGTGAAGGGGGCTGCCTGCTGAGTGCGACGGGTCATATCGAAGCGTCCTTTCAGTGGGGGCAGGGGGCAGTGGGCGCCGCTTCAAACTCCCCGAGGAGAGACAACGCTCTCAGGAGCTTTGATATCAAGAATAGTTTCAAAGGAGCGCGGCCGCGCCGCCGCTGCGCCAAGTTTGTGGTGGAGGCCCAACAACAACGCAAGTGGCACGCTCGGCGCAGCGCCAAACAATATTTCAGAGGCGGGGGCGGCGGGGGCGGCGGGGGCGGCGGGGACGCGGGATGGTAGGGCGCGGGGCGGCGGGGACGGCGGAGGTGGCGGGGCGGCGATGTGGCGGGGGGCGGCGGTGAAGGAAAGGGCCACCTGGACAGAGGGAGGGGGCAGCGTGGAGAAAGGTCGAAACGCAGCGCTTTGGTGGAGGCAGAAGTGTGTGAGACAGGAAAGCAGAGGAAGTGGTTTGTCGGAGAAGGCGTTTCGAATGCCGGGTGGGTCGGATGGTTGGAATGCGTGTCGGCACAGGGTTGGGAAGGGTGTGTGGAGACGTTTGGGATGCCTCCGGGATATGCCGTTGAGACGGCGTTTGACTCGGTACTAGAAGCTGGGAGATAGGACGGCGTTGGAATAGCGCGGGGTATAACTTCGCGATCGTTCTTGGAGAAATGAATAAACAATGACAACGAAATCAGGCAAAAAAATATCGAAAGATTAGTTTTTGAGAGGAAACTAGTAAGAGTTGTTTTTAATTATGACAGGCATAAACTTTCCTCATATCCAGTCATGCATTTCGTTTTTACTTGTGATTATATTTATTGATGAATGTCCTTCAAGTTTCATCCAACACTACAACATTCACGTAATCCATAAAGTACTAATCCTCCCTAAATCTATTCTTCTGTCCTTCCTCTAGTTCTTTTTCCTTGTCTCCAGTTTTCCTTCTATTTCTATATTTCTCTTGTATTTATTCTTTATTTATTTCTTCTTCTCTTTCCTCCCTCGATTTTTTTATCTCCTTCTCCTCATTCGTATTCTTCTTTACACTGCTTCTCTTGCTTCTTTCTTTTGCTCTCCGTCTCGTGCTACCCCTTCTTTCTCTTCCCCTTTCTTCCCTTTCTTTATTTGTTATAAATCTTTTATTTTGTTTCTTCGCTTACGTTCCTTTCGTCTCTTCTTTTTCTCCTCTTTTGTCTCGTCTATTTCTTAACGCGGACATCACGACAGGGTCTCTGCAAACACGGAGCATGAACGCTCAAAAGTAAAGCGGGTTGCGTCAAGCAGATGCAAATATTCAAACTTGCTAGCTATATTTGTTAAACCGTTTTTCTCCTTCCTTTTTTGTTGTTAGGCTCCATTTTAAGGTTTGCATTTTTTCACGCGCATTTTGAAACGCTTTTCTTCTTCTGCTTCCGGTTTAACTTTTTAGATGATCATTTTGACCATCATATTCGTCAATTTTCACATCAGTTGAACAAAATTGAAAGTTCCCTTCTCTTTCCATACTCTCACAAAAAGCATACCAATTGTTAAGTTAGAATAATGAAGAAAGTAAAAGTTATGAACATTTGTAGATAAAAAAAATTACAAAAATAACAGACATTCTAGAATGTGTGCACTATTCACGTCGCTTTGAGCTTTTATTTATCATTAAAATTATCAGTTCTTAGTGTGTGTTACGGAAACTTCTGTTGAGGCCGTTTTTTGCAGCAATGAGTGCTCAGGTGTTTCTGATCTTCCGCACGAAGGGCATGAAGTGTCAAACCCACGCGCCCTCCGATACCTCTGCATTGGGTGCTCCACAGATCGTGAGCAGAGCACTGGGCTGCGGGGAGGGGAGAGGAGTTTTCGAGTTTGCAGGGCGCGAGATGGCGCGGAGCGGGGCGGGGCCTGGCGGGGCGGGGCGGGCGGGCGCTTTGTGTGGAAGCGCGATGATGGAGAGCCGACGCGAACGGTGCGGGTGGAGCGGCGAGAGGTGGCTGGCGTGGGGTGAACGGGGCACGATGCCGGGGACGACATGGGGCATGGGTGTAAAAGCGCGATGACGCGGGGCATGTGGGCGCGGTGGAGGGAGCTGGGCAATAATTGGAGCGGGGGCGCAGGCTGGGCCACGGCGTGGGGCGGCGCGGGGCTTGGTGGGGAAGCGGGTGTCGGGTGGACCTGGGTGTCGGATAGAGTGGGACGAGATATTGGATACAAGATGAAAGAGGAGAATCGGGATGGCGCGGGTCGCGGCGAGTGGAGGCGAGGCGAGCTGGGCAGGGTGGGACGGGTAGGAGCGGGCGGTTTTCTGGTGGAATGGGATGCGGGGCTGGCCACGGGACGGGAAGGGCGGACGGGGGCGTGGCGAAACGGGGCGGGGCGTGGCGGGGGTGTGGTGTGGTGGAGATTGGCGGCGCATGACGCTGTAGGACGATGCAAGGTGGACAGAGCGGAACAGGTTAGGGCGTGCTGAGAGGTGGCTGGGCGTGAGGTGGAGCAGGGCGCGGAGGTGGCGGGTACAAGACCGAAAGGGACGCGGGTAGGGCAGGGGCGAAGGCCATCGTTGGGACGGCGTGAGTGCGGCGGCCTTCTGTGGAATGGACGAGCGGGGCTTTGGATCGGATGGCAGGGGCGGAGCGGGGCGGTGGCGGAGGCAAGGCGGGCGGGGAAAGGCGGGCAAGCGGGGCGGTTGCAAGACGGGGCGGGGGCAATGAACGGGGCAGGGGCAAGGCGCGGCAGCGCGGGACCGGTTGGGTGTTGGGTGAGAGCGGCCTGGCGCGGCGAGGAAGCGGGGAGAGGAGGATGGTACAAGACGCCGCGAAAGGATGGGCGCGGGAGAGGGGCGCGCGGGCCGCGGCACGCCACGCAGGAATGCTTGGTACTGTTTGGCGCGGCGGCCGTTGCGTGTCGCGTGCCGTGCGTGCGTGCGCTGCCTCCTGCGTGTGGATGTGTGCTCGCGGGCAACGTTTGCCCAAACTACTCAACCTCCCTGCTACGTGCTAGCTTCGAACAGCGCTTCTGTTTGCGGAGCGGCCAGGCGGCGCGGGGCGAGGGGCGCGGGGCGAGGCGGTGCCCGGTGGCCGCGCGCGGACCGCCTCGCACCGCCCTCGTGGCGTCTTGCAGGCGGTTCTCCCGTCTCCCACCCCCGCCCCGCCCCGCCCCCCCTTGCTCCTTCCGTCTCCCTTTCCGCCTCCTCCACGCCTTGTTTCCATACAAGCCTATTGATGATAGGGGAACAGGTGTATACAACTATTGTTATAGCCGCGTCCCGCTCCGCTTGCGGCAGCCATTGTCCGTTGTATTTCTGAGGAAGTCATTCCATTTAGTAGGCAAGCAGCGCGAGGGGCGGGGAGCTTTTGTAAAACGACCGAAGGGTCTCCGGCTTCTTTTTTATTTCTGAAAAAAAGGGGGAAAAGGGAAGAAACAAGGGGGCGGTCGGACGTCTTCTGATGACATAGGCAAACTCTGCGTGGGGGCGGCTGTGTACTTACCGGGTTAGGGAGCAGTGAGTAAAGTTGCGTCAATCCTCCCGAGGCCTCCTCCCCGCCCCTCTCCACTTCGCCCCGCCCTCGCCCGCCCCGCCCCGTTGCACAGCCGCCGACTGCTTGATCTTTGTGCCGCGTCCAGCCCAGGTGCGCGGGAGCAGGTGGGGACGCCGGGGCCATCGGCGATTCTTCCGGCACCGGGCGTCGAACCTGGATATTCATCCAATGAAATTGAAAAGGCTGGCGAGTGTGTAAAGTCCGTTTGCTTATGTGGATTCGGTCAGACAGGTTATATTGCTGACGTAAGGCAGTATTTAATGATGGTGCGGCCAGGAAGTATAATAAGGGACGATTCACAGAATTAAAACTACGTATTATAATAATACGATTTTACAAGCACTTTTACATACTTAGAGTTAGTCTCTGTATAAACAAAAATTTTATTTAATATTTCATACCAACTCTCCCAATTTAATTACGTACTATTAATGAATAATTTTTTTTAAGTTCATTCATCGTTATTTTGCGATTACAAATCATATTTTCTCATAACATCAAAACCATTCTGTTTTATCATAATATTAAACACAAATTATTATGTGCTAGATATATTAACGAAGAATATTTACTATCACAATAAAAATCCGTTTAAGGCCCTTCCACATATTTTTCTATTTTTGAGGCTATTATTTAACAAAATGTACTTGTCAATGCTATTATGTATTAAATTGTTTATTAAACATGGTTTTAATTTGTTTGCCAGCAACATGCTGCATTCAAAGTTCAGATTCAGACACATTGTGATAATTATTAAATGTAAGATAACAAATTGAAATAGAAATATATTACATTTATGAGTATCTGACATAATAAATGATTTAATGAAATTTAATTTCAAATCATATTTGTTATAATTTATTTATTGTCATTATGAAATTATTGAGAAAGAGCAATAACTTGGTTCACATCATTTCTTACTTTTTAACTGACAGTTTGTAAATTAACGCACGATTTTGTAAGTACATAGCCTTTTATGATAACCTAAATGCCTTTATTTAACCCACTTTTCTGCAAATTTAAAAGCCATTATTTCGTGCCAAATCCTTCTACATTGATGACTAGACTTAATAAAAACTATGATAATTATGATTCTTGAGGAGATATATAATCATGGAAAGTACCGATCCTTTCTCCTGATGTGGTTCTTTAATTAAACATGTAAAAAGTACCGTACCTCATATAATCATACGTCGCCTTAAATACATCCTGAAAGAAAACTGATGCATCAGTGAAACATCAACACTTTTACCACGTCCGTGAAAGAAGTTACTCAACAACGAAGACTTTCATAGAAACAGCTAATTTTTTAGAGTCATTAATTCCGAATTGCACTATTAGTGTGCGATGATTATAATTTTACGACTGATCTCTAAGACGCCAACTTCTTCATGTACTTCTATCCTCTTGAATTATTTGTTCGTTAGCTAAGTTCGTTTTTCCTCAATGTTAATTTCTCTCCATCATCTTCAGAAGGAATACTTATTTTGTGACCTAAATGAATGTGTCAAGTACAAATTCCCTTGTCTACAGCTCATTTAATTTTCAAGATTAATAGCAGCAGTTAAACATGAAAATACACAGGTTTCTAAACGTGGCTAGAAATGAATATATATTTTTATGAAATAAATAATTGCTAATCAATTTATAAGTAAAGAATGAAAAATATGTAATACGTCATTAAAAAAACGTTATTCGTTATGATAAAGTTTGCAAATAATTGGGTCGTTCCCAAATAGGAGTCAATAAAATGTAAATACAAAATACGAATATATTGTCGTTATTGGGCAAGATTTGTAGATACACAATGCTAACTTATTAAACGGTATATATACCTCGTTTAATGTGTGTGTATTTTAATATAATACAATTTCAAATCTTAAAGATAACGTACTACATTGATTTGAAAAACCATTTCTATTCTGATACCCATATTCTTAAACGCATCAAAAAATATACTATGATGAAAAGGATGCAGTGACTTCCGAATTTTCAATTTCAAAAGTGTTTTTCCCATTTGGCTCTTAAAAATGTATACTATGCTACGTCATTGTTTTAAACATAATTTCCCCAATTTTTTTCTAATTTGATAAAATTATATTTTTGTTATTTTCCCTTTTTAATTATTTTTCAATCTTCATTAAACATTTTTTCTTCAGACTTAGAATATAATTATTTCTATAACCCTTAAAATCATATCGACGATATTTTCACCTTTTAAACTATTTTTAACTTAAAATGACTGAGTTAAACGAAGAAAGGGTCTCAAAATAGCTTTCTTTCAATAAATTAGTTATCATTTCTTGTTTTTGTGCATTTTAAAGACGTTAATACGTCATCCTCGAATGTAATTTCGAATGCGACTTTGAAAAGTACACAGTTACGATGTTTTTGAAGGATTGAAATCGGTTGGTATAAATATAGCGTATTTTTTTAGATTTTCGTAAACCTTTACAATTCTGGAACATCTTTGAGCTCTACTATCTTCTTTAAGGAGGCTTGTCTTATTCCACTAAACGATTGAAAACGAGGAAATCATTTTAAGAAGAGACGTATAAAAATATTTTTTCAAGTATGCGTGAAAGAAATTGCCTTGTAATCTATTTATTGGTCAGAATTATGTAACAAAGACATTAAATTATCCATTTTAAAGGGGGAACATAATAGTGATACTCGTAAACAACTTCAAAATATTAACAATATAATGCCTGAAGTAAACAATGACAGTAAAGTTAGAAGAAAATAATATGATGGGAACTAGTTTCAAATAACATCAGCTTTCTCGCAAAAGTCCATTACGACAATATTTACTGTGTCAGCAAAACACATATGTGCTTACTCTCTTAGAAAATATATGTGTAGAGTTTGTCGAACGAGGAAGAAAATTGGAAACCCGTATTGGAGCGATATGTGTAAGGAGAGAGTGAGGGAGAGAAACGTGGAAGAGAGCAGGGAAGGATTGTAAAGAGAACGGGAGGGGAGAAAACGTGGAAGGATTTTAAGAGGGTTTTGTGATATTAGGAAGAGTTTGTTGAGCATGCGGAGAGTTATCATAGAAGGCGGTTAATGAAGTGATGAGTTTGATGTAAGAGCGACCGCAATTTGGATGCCCTTGTAGAATGTACAGAAGTAAACACAAATTAATTCTACAAATCATCAGAAATAATTGGGAAAGGACCACTTTCGAATTATCCTATTAATATTGGGAGTAAGAAAAATTATTTTATTATTACACCTAAACACTGGAGAGGTTTTTGTTGTGATTAGAGATAGACTCAACAATAATTAAAAGGCAAATTGGATGAAGCGAAAGGGCGGACTTTTTCAAATTAATGCACCACTGTACTATCCTTATTATCTTATTTTATAAAACTTTATATTTTTTTGCAATTTTCAAAAATATATACAGCAGAATTTTTTATCTAAGATTCTTACTCTTGCTCGATTTCGGTTTGGGAATAAGTGGACTTTCGGATGAGAAAAGTTTGTATCAGCGAGACTCTACGGTATCACTAGTTCTTTGATTGTTGCAACAAATGCCACCCGGAGAAGAAACAGCCGACGGTGCCCTCTGCCGACGGAAAGACTCGCGCCTCCCGCTCGCCGCACGCACGCTCGCACGCTCAGCTGCTCCGCTTACGTTCGAACAGGCGTGTATTTACGAGGTGTACGCGATGGACGAGATAATTGGCGGGTGCACACGTCGCGTCTCTCTCTCTCTCACACACACACACACACACACATATGCGCATGCTCTGGCGGCCGCTGAAAAATGTGGGCCATGGGAATGCAGACGGCGGCGCGCCGGGGTAGGAGATAGGCATGTAGGCCGAGTGGCCAGGGGGGGAGAGGGGGGGCGCAGAAGCAAATTGCACGTTTGCTCGGGCGAAATTGCTGCTCGAAGGACATGACGGTGCACGAGGAGAGCGGCGGAGGGGAAGGAAGGGATCCAGTGGGTAGTGCTTGAAGAGACACCATCCCCATGGCCTACGAAACATACGAGGAATAAGTTCGTTAATGTTATAACTGGAGGGCGGAATTTAATGAGATGCATTTTTTTCTTTTCACTTTAGACCGATGACTTTTAGTGTAGAAATTAATTTTATGTCATGACAAAAGAAAATAACCTATTTTAGATGACTTCTTTTTTCATTTTCCTTTGATTTTAATTAATGCGTTCTTTTTTACCTTTCTCGACATTTTAAAACCATTTTTTGCAGAGTTAATCGTTTTTAATATCATTTTAATGGTTCTTACTTCAAATAATACTGACGAGATGAAACATATATACTTCACATATTTCCTGAGTAGTCTATTTGATGTCTTTGCTCAGAAATTGTAATGCCAGACGTTGTGAGTACGTAATCTAACTTGTGACACGTTTAACACCATTGACGATTCGGTGGATTTCACGATAATTATACACAAAGGTTCCCCGGTTCAGCCCAAACCGAAAGTTTGCAAGCTGAGTTCACTTGAATGAAAGAAGAACCCTCAATTACATCAGTAACATATCCAACCTTAAGTTGTTCATATGAAGTGGTTTTGATAACATTGTTAACGTAATTTTTCTTTGCTTTTAGGACATTTTAAAAACATTTTAAGAGCATTTTATTGATAATTTTTGGCTATGTTTTTGGTCATGAAAATCCGCCCCCTAATTATTTCATTGTAAGGAAAATGAACACTGACAGAGAAATGATTATAAATTATTAACTTTCTTACTGACTATTGCAGGCAGATTTGTGTTAGTGTATTGAATTAGGTTCTTCACGTAGTGTTTGTACACAATTGATGGAGTTTCGGAATTCTCTCCTAAGGAGAAATATGACTTATTACAAAATCCGGGATGTATTTTTAATCTTCAAACATTTATTTTTAGAATTTTGCGACTTCTTTTGTATAAACAAGAAAAACTTCAGCTATTACTAATTTAGTTTTTGAAGATAGAGATGGGTAGAAAAAAATCAAATTTAGAGAAACATCAGCGTTTTCTAAGCAAACTTTAAAACAAATCCAGATACTGCTGTGATCGTCTGCCTGCCAGAGGACGTAATCTCCATTGATTGATTAGTGATTCCGTTTAAGGTGATTATCCCTGTAAGTGTAGTGCATGTTTTCATCGCGGGAGTTGGCACTGGTCTTCCCTTTTGGGCTACTGAGAAACGGCGCCAACCTATATCGGCTTGCGGGGATTTTTCCCCAACCAGTTATCTTTCACTGGTGGAGCACCGCCCCTGACAGACAAGATTTAAACTCCTAACAGATCTCCCGGAATGTATGATAGTGAAGTGTAATAGTGTGTAAGTATGGGGTGAGGATAGGACAAGGAAGTGGAAGGAAAGATCGCGCGTAGATCTCAGCCCGTTTGTTAGGGTACTGCTTCGGCATTCTCCGGGTGTCCAACGGAGAAACCAAAGAATAACCAGCCAGAGTAACGGCTAATCTCGACCTAGCTATCTACCTCGTGTCGAAAATTTTGCCTCCATCTTGAGTGAACCACCAGAACCGCCCGATCAGAGGCATTGCAGTGACATCAGTTGATGCCCTGAGCCATCTTTGCCGGTAGTAATATCCATAATGAGCCTATAAGCTGCTAAGACAGCGCCTCCTTGCCGTCTCCAAACCTCCCTATCTGTAAGAAGGTTCAGTTGTGGCCACGCGCTGCTCACCAGTGGCGGAAGATAGTTTTCGGCAGCAGTGAGGATACGTCACAATGGAGCTAAGGAATGGAAGCAATGGTCAAGATTCCCTAAGCTTAAATAATAAGTTTTGTGGAGGGTGATTAAATGATTCTGCAGAGGGTGGAGTGAGTCGGCTGATAACCAAAGGTTAACCAGACGAAAAATGTCTGATGATGACAACTACAAGCTTTTTTGATTCACATTACTTGAGATTTTACATTGTGAAATGAGAAGTTTCCAAGATTCGCTCCAGATAACAAATGACCATTGCGTGCAGCAGTTGGTTGTAAGAGAATGTTGCCTTCGGGGTCGCCTCAGGTGCTGCTTGGAGGCACAAGTATTTCCTTTCTTGCAATATTTCCATCCGTGCGCAAAAAGAAGTCGTTGTTGAGAAACTGAAAGACTGATTTCCATGTGTTTCAAAGTATATCATCAAGAGTAAAAATATGTCGAAAATTGTAGAAAGCCAAATATTACACTTAACAAGTGCATTGAATTATTAACATCAAATTCAAACGATAGATCAGAATACGTTTAATGTTTTGGCTCTTGGGTGGGCGAATTGTAAACTTTATAGAAGACAAAATCATAGAAAACGAGTTTCATCCTGGCCCAACTGGGTGTATTTTCTATGTTATTTATTTTTATTTTTCTACGTCAAAAACAGTTAAAATTTGTGTGTGTCGTCCTTGGGGACAAGTTAATTTGAATTTACATCCACAAGTTAGGGATACAAGTTAGGCAGATACCAAATATTTTACTTAAACCATGGTAAAATAACTGAGGTTAGCCGGTTTGACAATATCCTGTTTCATACTCCTCCAATATTCCCATAAACAAGATTTTATAATCTACATTCTTACCAACATTTATAGATCAAAATAATTGTGCTTTGAGATAAAAACATATTTTAATTAATATGCATTCTGACGATCATTCCAAGAAGTCATGTTTGACACAATTTTATGTCAATTTTTGCTGGACCGCAGTTGTAGAAGTGTAAATGAACTGAACTATTTCCACGGTTCTGAATTCAGAAGATATTTTTATGTAGCCAATGCAGACACCAAAAATTGATGAATATTCCGGAAACAATATTCTTAAATATTAAATTCAATTGCAAGCAAGACTGCCACATAAGAATGCAAATATTATTTTAAAATACTGAAATATATAAATCATTAACTCTCAACGCTACACATGAACTTCTTGTGTTGTTGCCTTGTATTGTAAATTTGAAAAAAAACACAATAACGTTTGTTTTCAACTTTCTTATGAATGTTCCTGCGCAACTACCTCTAATTTGTCCGAAACCAACACATTAATTGACTTAAAATTACTATAATGAAACCCACATAAAATTAATATCTAAATACATTTCGATTGTTAACTCAAACTTTAAAATTCTTGTAAAACTGTATACTTTAGTGACAATCACGAACATTTCCTAATTTATTATGTATAGACCACGTAGATCCTTGCGAACATTTTGCATTTGTAAATCATTGTTTTGGCCGTGGAAATAGTTTCGAACAGGAACTCAGCTTTGAACGGGTACACCCTAAACTGTGTGTTACATCTTGTAACACCTGCACTTACGTGATGCCTATTTTAATATATTAAATACCAGTTTTAATATATAATATCCAGTGTAATCTTACATAAACTTTGAAATTCTTCCTATTTCTGATCCCCAGAACTTCGAAGGTTTTGCAGAACGATTCGGATCTTCCACCGGATGTATGGCAATGCATCACGTTTGGTTTGTCATCAACGATGTCTGTCCCTTCGAACCTTTGGAAGGGCTCGAGTGATATAAAATTCAATACAGGTTAGTAAGTTTATAATACCGTGGCCTACCGATGGAACAAACATTTAGACCAGCAGAGTGATTTTAATGAGAAAATTAAAAGCAATTAATATACGTACGTATAACAGAGGTCATAGTTTATGGTTGCGGAATAAAAAATGTTCATGACAAGTCTCTTTGTTACCGTACTTTTTGATCCGTTTGTGTAGCTTCGGAAGTTTTTTTTAAAGGTGGGGAGCCCTAAAATTATTGCAATACGACATTTCTTAAATTATAGAACTTGCTACGTTTATTTCATGCATTGATATCTTTATTATTATCCGATTTATTGTTACCTGGCAATTCCACTCTTAAGTGAAATTTAAGTGCGTTTACTCTAGTGGGTTTTGTAATTCCTGCTAAGACCCTACAGTGAAACGTTTATTACCGTTTCCTTTTCTTTACAGCTTCACAGCCAGCCAACACAAATTAACAGAGAATTCAGAATGCCATGTGATTTTTCAGGTTACAATCCAAGGAATGTTGCTACATCTGCGCAGTTAATGATTCATTTATTTAATGTTTTATATTGTGGAAGGAATGTTAAGTCAACTATATATTTTCCTCTGGTAGTCCAACAGTTCAATGACTCTTGAATATTCGTAATTTAAAAATTAATAGGTAATCACATCTCAGTTGGAGTGCTTGAAACGTGTGAATGATATTCATCGCCTACACAAATGGAAAATTCATATAATTCCCCCATGCGTAGTGCATTTTGTGTTTTTCTCGTCGGGAGAAAGGCACAGCGAAATATACCCACAACCCTCAAGCAATCGATCAGTTTGCAGATACTTTCCAAAGCGGACTAGGGAATATCGATAACCTGCTGGTTTTAATTATGCAGGGTAAGACTAGCGAAGGAAGAGATTCGGAGAGAGAACAGGGAGTGAATGTCGATTAATTGTATCCTTGCAACTGAATACATCTGCGTTTTGCGTACAAAAGTTTGGTCAGATGTGGCAATAATAACATGGCAACAGAATATTCAAGAGAATATCTTTAGTAGCTCTTGAAATCAATCAAAGAATTAACAACATTGACGTGTAGCCTTTATGAAGTTGTTGAAGTCATGTTCCTTGTTTGAGAGAAACATCCATCACTGCAATTAGTCGATTCCAACCACTAAATCACATGATCATGAGAATTATTATTGCAAAATAGAAGTAAGGAGCATAAGAACAAAAAACAATTAGCCGAATTTTTGCAATTGTAAGAATTGTATAATCATTTATGGATTCTTTATTGTTGCTTACTTCTAATGTAATACATAGCTGATTATTTTAATTCTTCTCATTATTATTATTATTATTATTATTATTATTATTATTATTATTATTATTATTATTATTATTATTTGCCGGGTGTAATATCAGTAAGGGCAAAGAAGCCTCTTGAATGCAGGGTGGTTGGTTGTCTTATTACTAATTCTTTCAGTTATTGGAGTTTGGTGTATACTACTCCCTGTTCACTTTCAGTTATTCTGTCTCTTTCTTCTTCAAGGTTTCTCTACACTTTGCTGATGTATTGTCTCATGTGTAAGTTTTTTCCACACTTCTTTCATGCTTGTCTTGACCGCGCGTTACGAAGTTCTTACTTGTATGTATCGCCTTTTCGTGGTTGTTGCCTTTTTGAATCACGTCTTCGAACCTAGGGGTCGTTTGCAGTAATGATATGGGTCATTCCCGATTCGAGGTACTTTTAAGTGGGTCGCGAGCTGCATGTGTCCAGGTGTTGGCTGCTTCTTTCTTGAATTCGTCTGCCCCTCTCAGCCTTTGTCTGCTTTGATTACTCCATCCCGTTCGTGGGTACCACATCGTTGCGGCGTATGCCCATCTTTCTTGGTTAAGTCGAGCTGCGTGTGCTCCCCAGCACCGTTTTTGTAGATCTGCTTGATAGGCACTAAGTAGAATGTATTTCAATCTGTTTATTAGCCATTAAATTAATAAATATAAATTTTATTGAATTTTAATTGCCTAATTTAACTGTAGGTAATTAAAATATTGGTTTCAGTTATTTTATTAGTTTTAATGATGTGGATATCGTAAAAATATTATAATTTCATGTTGTTGGCTTTATTCTTGGTAATGGCTTTTCTGATCTACAATAATTTGCAGGAAAATCATAATTCGTTATTGTATGTGATTATGTTTGTGCTATTCAAAGTTACGTATAGGTATTTTTATGCACTAGAAAATTAAGATATTTAACTTACATAATTATGAGAGAATCATATCAGATAAATATAAGATTATACTTGCTGTCTATTTGCTACCAAATGTACGTTAATCTGGAAAATACGTACATCATTGCAATAATAGTTTTTCTTCCCTGCTTTTGACGTCTTTATCCTGCACAGTGACGTTTTGCAATACTATTGCGTGAACCATCACATTTCTCCACGCTGTCACGTTCCACACGCACGTCTTACCAGTCGAACTTTCCCTTTAACTTATAATTTTCACTACCCCTTTTCGGATTGTTTATATTTTATCTTGCTCCGTTTTCGGAGTTCGTATCCCATCTTCCAAGTTCCTCGCCCTTGAAGGCATTTGTGGCTGACCACAAGTCAACCGCCTGTATGTGAGGTCCTACGCAGAAGCCCACCCCTCTCCCTGCCACGCCCCTGGTTTCGCCCACCTGCAACCCCACGCCACCCCTGCCCGCCGCGTGTCACCCGCCCGCGCATCCGCGTGCACTCGCAGGACGAGTTACCGTTAATTCCCGCGCTCGCGGAGACACGCTTTTTGCAGCGCCGGGGCCCTGCGTCGTCCGTAATCGTCATTTAAGAAGTGTTTATCCTAAACAGGCTCGTAACTCTGGATCGCAGCTCTGTAATCAAGATGGCGGTTGCGGCGGCGGCGGTGGCGGCGACGGCGGCCGAGGCGCGAGACAGAAAAACAAGCGAATGCGCGAAACAAACGAGCGAGATGCCGCGCCACCCCTTGCCTCTCCGCCGCCGGCGCTCGCGCCGAGGCCGTAAAACGAAATGAGGCGGACGTGATTCGACTGTGGGGGTCGCTGCAGGTATTAATTTTATCGATTCCGTTTTTACAGTTGCCCACCGGCGCGAGCGTGCGGCTCCAAAAGGACAGGTACAGTCTATGGGCGATCGGAGTGGATGCCCCGAGAAAGGCTGCTTGTTCCCTTGGAATGTCTCCGGTCTATGAGTGGAGCGCGAGACAACATGTTTGGGCATTTTGCTTACAGCGAATAAAAACAATGCGTCACCCGATTTTAGTGATTATTTTTTAAAAAAATCTGTATCTTCTGCAAGTAATTTTATAATCCCCAGTGAAGTTTCTTCGACAATGTTTTTCAAAAATGTTTCGAAACATGAATCTTTTATCGTCTCTGATTTTTTTTATCAATGCAATCTACAATTGAGGTATAGCTCAACATAATAGTAATTATTTTGTTAATGATTATGTATAATTTAGTACAATTTAGTAATGCCTTATCATTACTTGTGTTATTAAATAATTGATAACGTAAAGAACTAATAAATGTTTATACTGTTTTAAGTCCCTGTGTTAAAAATGATACTTAAAAGCGTGTTCGGGATCGGCTGCATGACATGAGGGACAGAACTGGCCGGTTACCACAGTCACTTGGGCCCATTCTGAGACTGTACCCACAAGAATGGGTGGGACGAGGCGGAGGAGGGGAGGAGAGGGGAGAGAGGAGTAGAGCAGAGCGGAGCAGAGGAACAAGAGGCGGGGGCAAAAAAGGTCGTGCGCCCCTCCCAGCGAAGGCGGCGCCTCCTCGGAGCCCGTGGCGCGGTCCGGGAGTGCGGGGCGTGGCGGGGAGGCGGACGCGCCCGCCTTGACATCTCAGTCCACGGCGGCAAAAGCTGTCATTTCGAGACACGCCTTCGCCCACCTTCCACCTCCGCTGCAACAGCCTCTCCTGCCCTTACGCCGCCGCCCGCGCGAATTACATTCCTTGCTATCCTCATCGTTGAAGATTCGTAACTTCTCAGATCAACATACCGTATACCATATCGTATACCATACCGTATACCATACCGTATACCATACCGTATACCATACCGTATACCATACCGTATACCATACAACACCGTATTATACAGCAGTACCGTAACAATCGAGCCACGGAACGAGCGCGTTCTTTCCTTCCTCTTCCTGGTCCTTGTCATATCCTTACCCCTTACTTACATACACATATTTACCCTTACTACACCACTGAGAGACCGGTGGAAAAGTGGGGCAGTGCCCCGCTGGTGGGAGATACCTAGTTGTTGGAAAATAACGCTAGCCGGCGGTAGCTCGGCGCCGGTACTCGCCATCTAGAGAAGAAAGATCACTGCCATCTCCCACGTTAAAATAAGCACTACGCTTACGGAACTCTTGACAGTAATTGACAAGCTTAATCTATCAACCAATCACTGCTGATCTTTTTTGACGCTGGGTGGAGGTGGAGGTAACTTACGAATGGTGAATTAGTCCACATTTAATCATCCAAGCATTCCGTATCAGATGTGTTACATTGAAACCAAAGAATTCATTTTATTCAACCGTGCTCATCCTGTCTACCATTACCTCGTCCAATACCCTCGCTCACATTTCCTCTAATTTTATCATATCTTCCCCATCCACTTATTTCCCTTTTCTATCTTCTATTATAATTCTACTCATTTGTAACTGGCATTAAATATAAATCATTTTATGTGTTTTTATCTTGTTATCTATCTGTAAAAACGTTACACTTTCCTCCTTTTTATATGACTATTCAGTATACTTTTAAAATAACAAAACAAAATAATTTTCTCAGAATCCTCTTGTCTCGGTAACTTTTTTTTACGTTAACTACATTTTTTAAAAATATTTCCTGCAAATTATTTATAATCATTGATAATATTCACCACTAATTAGTCTTCCGACACCAGCAAAGCCTGTCTGAAAACCTCAAATTGCCATCTTATAAAATATGTTTCCGGAAGACTAGCAAAAGTGCCGTAACACTTCCACCAAAAGCATGCCCACCAGCTTAACCTTTGCCATAGCTGGATTTCATTTTCTTCATCTCTCTCAAATGTCTGACTTTAATTGCATTCAATAAAAAAGAAAGAGTTAATGAAGACGTTTCGCATAAATTTAGAAAGGTTTTAACCTATTATTTTTTAAATTGGAAAGTAATCAGGCTTCTTTAGACTTCGCGAGAGGCTGCAGACTTTGCTGAGTTGTTTTTGCCAGCGTTCTCCTTTTACGAGACAATGCATGCGGAGCAACTGTACCTGATTCTCTTAATCATCATGACAGCGAGTTTTTTGGAGACAATTTTCTGAAGAGCGACTGGAAATGAAGATAGCGCTGCGAACAGATGTTGCCTTCCTTTGCCGCCGTCGCGGAGCACGTGTCACATTCTTTCTCATATCGCACGATGATTGGGGAAGGGAACGAATCAGTTCTGAATTCGAGCACGTCAACCTTTTTCATCAATAGTTCCGAAAGTGTAGTGCAAGTTATATTCCTGGATGTGGCGGTGTTCCTACTCTGCTAAACCGTGAGATCAGGCGCTGATGTTACTCTTGCAACTTTTCTTGAATGATAACATTGCTTCCCTCTCCCTGGCACAAGAAACAGTGCAGCAAGCACTGATAACAACATTCCAAACACATCTTCATTGGCGGCAAATAGAAACAATCAAATACAATTTTCTTTTGTGTGCGTTAAACTTATATCTGTTATTTTCTCCAAAAAATTTAAAGAAATGATTAAAGCAGGTAAAGATATATCACAGGAGATACCTCGAACTCCTGAGAACGCAAATTATTGGCAATGTTGTGAAGGCATGACTGATTCTCCAGAGATTGGCAATGTTTCATAAAATCTAGTGGCCGATTTCATAACTAATTTCCCCACTTTACCTACATTTCGTCAATTCATTGTTCAAAAAAAGTTGCGCAAGTAATAAACATGAAGACTTCTGGGGTTTCCAACATGCATGTATCTCCACCAGCGGGCTCTAGCTTGGTCAGGTTTTAAGTTCGCGAGTGGGTTCAGTGCATGTGTATCTGAGGGAAGGGGGAAAAGGAGCGATGATGGAACCAGGGTCGCGCACAGTCCGGAATGCATTTTTTGGGTGTACCGGTGTTCACCTGCTGTTTATCAGAGAAGGTCCGGACACCTAATCAGAACATACGGTCGAATTCTCTGCGATGTTTAGGGCTTTACAACCATTGGCAACACAATCAATATTCACGATACTCTTCGCTCTGTTTACAGTTTTTTAAGTATTGTATCAGAGTGCTGTTTCGCGCGTAGCTCGGCAAACTTTTGACATGAGATACAGTCGCCAGTTTCTTCCTAATGATGTTCGTATGTGACAGTTTTTTTCGTTCGATTATCTATCTTACAAACGGTGTACCGCATTCTTTGTGCGTCAGTAAGGAAACTTATTTTCTTCACCGAAGATGTAAGCGCTTATAATCGACAATACAAGCTTTTGTTTTGTTGAAAAGCGCAGCTTTTACAGCCGCATTACATAACTTTCTCTACATTACGTGTATTAGACCATATAGAAAAGGTGGCTGACGTCGTGGTTCGTCGACCCTTGCAATACTTTCCCTGCCCCCAGGCAGACAGAATCACCCTACCACGTCATATCCAACGCACGGGTGGGATTGCAAGGCAATGTTATTTTATTAGGTGATAAATGGTGGTTTGAAACAGCCTAGACTATGCCCCAGTACAGAGAGGCTGTAGCTTCCCACTTTACTCGAGCCTTAGCGATCTGTGCCACGGAGTCTTCTAAAATCAAAATAAAAAAAATTAAAATATTTTGGAAATCAGAAGACTGTACAGAAACTATGCAGAAATACGAACTCTACTTATTTTATCAGAATACATTCATATAATTCGCATTCTTGCACAAATTTAGTGTGCACTTAAATAATTTATTCACCCCAACCAAGTGAGACAGCAGCCTTCTGTGCACGAGTCGTTGAACAGGAATCCTCACCGAGTATGAGGAAGTGAGGGACTGAAGCAAAAGCCCGAGGTAATGATTTCGGGGACTGAGGAGGAGTATTCTAAAACCAAAATAACAAACTTACAATATTTTGGAAATCAGAAGACTGTTCAGAAACTATGCAGAAATACGAACTCTGCTTATTTTATCTGAATACATTCATATAATTCGCATTCTTGCACAAATGTAAAGTGCACTTAAATAATTTATTCACCTTAACCAAGTGAGACGGCAGCCTTTTTTGCACGGGTCGTTGAACGGGTCCTCACCAAGGAGCTGGAAGTGAGGGAGTGAAGCAGAAGCGCGAGGTAATGATTTCGGGGGCTGAGGGGGAAGGGTGCCGAAGTAAGGAATTCATTAGGTCTCGTTGCACGCTTTCGTCGGTTAGGGAGCTTTCACGCTCATTTGCCTGAAGCTTCAAGCACATCCGCCGACCAATTTGGTAATCAGCCCCATGTGAGTTTTCTCCACTCCCAGCTCTCACTGCACTTCGAAATCGCCGTTTACCACGCTATTTTGAACTAATTTGTGTCTAAATATAAGAATAAAACTAAAATAAAAATAGTCTTACAGGAGATATATATTTAAATAATGCAATGCCAATATGAAGCATTTTTATTTAATGTTGGGAAATAATTTCATCTTTCCTCTGTCTCCTACGTTATTCAATGCGGTCATGTGCTTGCCACCTACCCTCCTGTCGCACATTTGAATTTTTATTTACACCTTCTGCTTTAGAGAAATACCCCCTTAACTCATATCTTACTCTCCATTTAAAATATAAGCAAATTCGTCTGTTTCTGCGCATACGTTCTTCATTATGTTGGGTTCGGGTTCCAGATGTATGTATTCTAATAGTGCAAAATAATGAAAGCATTTTTATGATGATGAATTTGCTAAACTATGCAGTATTATTCATTATTTCTATTGAGACCTGAAAGATATAAGTATATCTCATGACAGGATAATTTTTTTTAATCTTATATTTAGTCACCATCATGAACAAGATAACTCAAATATTTCAATTGTAAAAGGCATTTGTGTGAAAGCAAGGTTGACCTATAAACTCTTGGTAGGAGGTTTTAGATTGTATTTTTTGTGTAGTTTGAAGCTGTTACTAAAAAATAAAACAATGAATTTTAAAATATCACGTTATATATTTTATTTATTTATCCAATTACTTTTCAAACTCTTAGTAAAATTTGCAATTATCATTGAAATTGTTCAACACATTCAAAATAACTTGGATTTTTTCTCATTCTCATCACTTCTCTCGGAGAACCTTTCCGAAACTCCTTGTCAACAATACAAGAATTAAAACAATAATGGACAATTTTTTGTAGGCAATACAATGCCGCTCTCTCATTTTACGTAAGCCTGAAACTGCTTTCTTAAATGAAGTATTATCAGGGAAGGTAGGACTTGTTTCTTGAAGTAAAATAAAATTAAAATAAATGAATTGATGATATTTTTTAAAAAAATGGATACGTTTTGTAAAATTATTCTCGTCACATTACGGAGAGACTTTTTAACATTTTCTTCAGTGAAAATCTTCATCAACAATCCAACAATAATTACTCATTGGCAATTTTTCTTTGTAGGCAATGCAATGCCGCTCTCTCATTTTATGTTCAGCCCGAAACTACGCTCTCAAATGAAGTATTCTCAGCGAAAGCAAGAATTGCTTCTTGGGGTCGCGAGGGAGGCGTGGCGGGGTGTGGGGTGGGGGGAGGGGAAGAGGCCGTCGCGACGGGTGGGCGTGTGTTCGCGACAACCTCATTACGTCACAGCATTCTTGAGTCGCCTCCCCTGCCCCAGGGCACAATATGCCCAATTTGGGCCACTCGCCGTTTCATTATTTCTCCGATGGAGCGCTGCGGGCGGGAAGGCAGTTGGGCCGAGGGTGGCGCGAGGGATGGTGCGCCGTGGGAAGGGAGGCCGGGAGCGGACCCTTGCCTCCTAAGGGAGGAATTAAGGTGGCGGTCACAGAGGAGACGATTTTGGCCGAAGTTTCGGTCGGCAGGTGTCGGACGTAAAAACCAAACGCATCTTCGTCCGATAGCCGATGTTTTCGGACGCCAACAGAAGAGGTCTTTGCGTCCACTGCAACCATTTGCGTTTGCTATCACGCGTTTGAACAAATTCGACATATTGATCCAAAAAATACATCGCGTGTCATCCGAAATTTTGGCCAAAATCGACCTCACTGTGACCTACTCTTACGACTTTAGGCTACGGGTTTGGGGGCTGCCAGTTTGGAACAATATCTTCACTCTAGGTCGAAATCAACCACTGTCTGGAGGAAAATTCTAACGTCCGTCTATTCTGATGGGTAGTTTTCCATGTTTTTTTTATCAGTACCATGCGAATCCTGGAGCAGTACCTGGAACAAACGGGCAGCGGCCCGGGCGTAATCTTTATGTCCTCATCCTTGTCTCTCCTCTCTTACGCACTCACTGCAATGCACTGCACTACCATTCATGTGAGATTAGTCGGAAGCTTAGAGCTTATCCCGGCTGCGGCGGCGCCCCGCTAGAGGGAGCTAACGAGGCGGCGACGATGGGGTAATGGTTAGCGTACTGGACTGTTGTACCCAAGTTGGCGGGTTCAAACCCGATCGAAGCCGTGGATTTTTAAGGGCGAAAAAAATCCTTCGTACGCCTTCCTTCGGAGGGGAAGTAAAGCCGGCTGTCCCATGTTCGTAGATTTACTTGCATGTAAAAGATCCTCAAGCCTAAATGACGCCTCTGAGCTAAATTCAAAATCGCCTGTTTCTCGCCCAAGAAATACCTCCTTTCTCTCTTAGTCGGTGAAAGGAGCGTAGCGAAATTTGCGTGGTCAGACGGAAGAGCGGGCCTGATGGCCCGAGTCTCGCCACGTAAAATAAGGCAAATTCAATTCAATTCAATTCAGCTAACTGGAGTGGGAAACCTTCCAGACAGCATCAACTTAGCTAGATAGGGTCGATAATCTTCCACCGTCGAGACAAGATCCCTAGGACCTTTCGGTCAGAGACTCTGGAGAGACAGCGGCAATTTTGTCTCTGAGCAAACTCAGCCATGTGTCGCCACGCGTTCAGTACACGTGGTAGGTGTTGTTCTTGAACCTGGTTGTAGAATATGGACAGGACGCTCTCCTAGCACAACCGCTTACCAGCTTCCCAACTCGTTTAGGGAAAGAAGACGGAGAATTTGAAGGGATGCTTCCCTAATACCTTAGGGCGAGATAAGCTCTGGGCTCATGGATGTTTTCTGAACTGAACATATACATATATTTTGAGGTACCAAATAATGAACTTTGTAACTAAAGTCTTGTAATGAATTTGATGACAAGCAAAAGAAAAATTCTCAAAATGAATTGGCAAACGAATGTATTTCAGATGTATTCAATCTGTACAAATACCGATGTGTTTAGATACTCGGTACAACTAACTGTTGTTTACAAAAAATATGTAAGAGTAAAACTGTAGAAATCAGCAACATTTCTGCACCCGAATCACAAATTGTGGAATCAGATATTTCTTATGACGGTAACTGCTTTTAGGAATACTTATCAGATGCAACTGGTTGGCATAACTTTAAGCGAACAAGCATAAAAATGCCGACCGGGTTTGCATATTTTATTTGCGCAGCCTTGCTGCGATCTCGCAGTTAATAAAATCTGCGTCGGTTGCTTGCAGACGTTTCAGCCGGGGGCAATTACATGCGCATACCTGCGCAACCGCATTTCGAGGCGCCGCGCCGCCGCGCGATCGGAGGTGGCTGAGCACCCTCCTTCCCCCGCGCCGCTTGTAGATTTATTTAGTCAAAAAACAGTAAAAACTATTTGCGTCGTATGGGAGGAAAGATGATCTACGCGCATTTTCTTGAGTTCTAGAATCACTTCCCATCATTTTAATTATAAATAGTTGAAATATAAGTAAAAGTTAAAAAGGAAAAACAAAGAAAATTTTTTAAAAAGCGCGAGATTGGCAATATTGGAAATCTAGACATTTTCGTTCCCGAGTTTCGATCCCGTTGCTCATGAATAGAGGCGGATTTTGAAGGCCTAAATCATCGCCAAAAATACTCAATAAAATGCTCGTAAAATGGTTTTTGAAAAGCTCTAAAAGCAAAGAAAAAATGACGTAAAACATGTATCACAACCAATTCAGATGATCAATTCAAGCTGTTGGATGTATATTCGAGCTTTCTTCCTGTCTTTAAAGTGAGCTCAGCTTGCAAACTTTTCGTTTGGACTGTTCTTTACTAGGAAGTCTCGGTATTTATATATCGGGAAATCGGCCAAACCGACAATGGAGCTGATATGCGTCACAGAAACGTGACCACTCACAGGAACCAGATTACGTACTCAGAACGGCTGACATTACAATTTCCAAGCAAAGAAATGAATAAGCTACTGAGAAATATGATGAAATGACTCTCCGTTTTACTCAGGATATCTGTGGAGAGCATTTTTTAAATCTCGTGTGTATTAAGAAATATTGAAAAAAGAACTATTAAAATGATATTGAAATTGATGAAATCAACGAAAAATGCTTTAACTAACGGAAAAAAGTTAACAAAATGGCTTATTAGTCGAAACTGAAGAAAAATGCAAAAAAGGCTTATAAAAATTAGTCATTTGCTTTTGTAACAACATAAAATTAATGTCTCAACTAACAGGCAATATTCTAAGGTGAAAATTATTTGAATTAAAATGACATTTTATTAAAATCCGCTCCTACCCATGTCAACAGTACAGCCAGGCTTCTCGCGAAGCGGTGTTGGTGCTGACATCATCATGGTGAATTGCTTTGTTATACATTTTGTTTTAGCGTTCAAAGAATTGCCTGCCTCAACCAGGAATGTTTTTTTGAATCCTTCCCCCCCTTTGGTACTAGCCTTGTTTCAACCATTTGAGCTACCGCGACGGTTTAAATTCAATTCAATTTGCAATTGTCTGTTGCTAATCTGTCAACTCTTTGAACGGCCTTAAGGAGATATGAGCTCCTTGCGGCCATATTATATTAATTTTGTAACCAGGAGGTAAAAAGAATATTATTATTTTTTATATTATTATTATTATTATTATTATTATTATTATTATTATTAGTGTTAGTGTTAGTGTTATTATGAACAGAGGAAGAAAAAAGAAGAAAAGAAAGCGTTTGAGAAAGTGAATGTTATATAGAAGAAAATGGATGAGGAAAAAGAGGAAGAGGAGAATAAGGTTCGATTCCCCGGTCGGGACAAAAATAGAGCTGTTGCATTGTAATACAGTCGTCTCAGTTTGTGTAGTTGTGTTACGAAATAAAAGCTCAGGCAGGCTGTATAAAGTGAAAGGAATAAGTCAAGCTCACCATATGTCTCCTTTATTATTAATAAATAAAAAATAGGGCCGAAGCCTGGGTGGACCGCTAGATGGCCAAAGATGGATTAATCTGACCCTAAAATACCAAATATAAAACATACATCAATATATACTTTTTTTAAATGTGTAGTAATGAGAAAAGGCAAATACAGACATCATCAGGTAGTCTCACTATTTCGACATCGTCATTACTGAAACAAAATAAGACAGAATTGTAGGCGCGGGGCTTGTAGATCTTTGGTTGCGGACACATCGAAAATCTGTATTCGTGGACAGTCCACAAAAACTGGATGGAATCGTGGAGATCTTGCAAGAGATTCTAAGCCCCGTCTTTAAACGGAACGGTTGACATTGAAGCAATATGTTGGATCGACACACTGTTTCGTACGTACATGTATTGTATTGGTGAAGTGGACAGAATGTATTGTTGAAGTGGGCAATGTGTGGATGAAAACAGCCGGATACGTTATCTCAAGAGAATTTGAGGCAGAAAATTTCTATTTTATATTTAGAAGAGATTATGTTTCAATAGTCTGTTGTTACGTATATGAGTACTTTCAAAACTGGACGATCGATCGATTGATCGATTATTTCCTGTTTTCGAGCACGTCTACTGCTCTTGTCACTGTAACGAAAGTTTTATCATGGGATGTGGCTGTGATCACCCAGAGTGACTGGTGAGATCCGACGCCGACCTACACTTGCATTGATAGGTAGATTAGTGATCCCCGGCCGCGTTAACTGCTATGGGAATTATTCCTGTAAGTGTAGTGCATGTTTCCCTGGGATGTGGCGAAAATCTTCCCCTGCTGGATGTTGCGATTCGGCACCCACCTACCGTCGGCTACCGGGGTTTATCCCAACCAGGTGTCTCCCACCTGCGGGGCACCACACCAGCCAGCACATCTATAAGTTCCCAACCAGTCTCCCAGCATATGTGTTAGTAGGGGTGATGACAGGGGAAGGCAGAGGAGAGGAAGATCGCGTGGTCCGTGGTTCGTTTGGTGGAGTACTGCTCCAGCATTCGCCTGGTGTTGTACGAAGAAACTACAGACAACTTGCGATCAAAGCCGACCGCTAGAATTCCCTTTCGTTCGTTTTAATTAATTTAATATCGTCTTCTTTTGTACTTCTTTTGAAGCGTCAACCTACATTCTTTTAAGATCTCTGAATACGTACGCATATATTACAAAGCCCTCGGAAGTTTAGTATGTAGAGCGGCACATGTGGCAGCGCGGAGAGAGAAGCCATGTTACGACCTCTCCCTCTGTGGCAAACGCGGCCGTAAGGCAGCTCAGCGCGCACTGCACAACACTGCCGGGCCACCGCCGGCGCCGCCGCCGCCGCCGCCGCCGCCAAACCGCGCGGCGGGTGTCACACACGGGCCGCGCCCGCACAAAGACGTCGCTCTAACTCAATCCGCCACCGCGCGCCGCGCCACCGGCGCCTTCAATGCCGCGCCACAATGATTCATCACGGAGGCCCGCCACCTGCGGCGGCGACAACACAATTACGAGTTGCGCCGTGCCCGCGACGCCGCCGCCTCCGCCACCACGAGCGTCGGCGAACGAGGCGTCGCGACGCGTGGCGTCGTCTTCCGCGGGACACAACGCCCTCCGCCGCCGCCGGCGCCGCGCCGCGCCAGGACTAATCAAGCGAAAGCGGTCGCATTAGAATGCGCGACGCATGAGGCGCGCCGTGTAGGCGACGTCCGCTTGTGTGGTTTGGGGCTGATGGAGGCGGGTGACGTGTAACAAGGTGGATTTGTACACGGAATCTGGTTTGGGAATTAAACAGAGGGCGAGAATAAGGATTGGATTCTGACGGGATGTAGTTTCCGAGTTTGGTCAAAATCCAGCCGATCGGAGGACGAGATATTATAATACATTGTGAATGTGTTCATATTCGCAGAATAGATTTTCAAATGTGGGTAAAGTGTTAAGTTCAGGTAAACTAATTCATAAGTAATATTAAGGTATGTTGTGTGTTTGTACTGTGTTTATGCATATTATACTTACTTCCAAGTAGGTTCATTGGACTTCTTTTGTATGTATGTTTGTGAAATTTCATACATTAGTCTTTCGTCGCAAGGTACTTATGTTTCACTGAAATATAATATGGATATTATTGAAGGAGTCCCAGTAATTGGTGTTTACCTTTCGTGACAATCACAAAATGAAAACGTGTGTACCTTACGCAGTATTCGAACCCACAACCTTCCGTTCCGCATGGTGCCATTGCTGCCCTAACCGTCTGAATGACGACGTCGTTTATAGAATATTATATTCATGTATCATAACAGTGTAAATAATTACATGAGATACTAGTTTTCAACAAGTGATAGTTGCGTAATACAGAAGTCATATCAGACCTCATATGCATTACAATAGAATAAAATAATCCCCATAAACCGTGATATGAATACATCTTCATAACTTTCAGTGCAGTATTATCCCTATTCATTTAAATCATCGCTTGTGTCGAACGTAAACATCGTCTATCCCAAAATTATAACTACTCGCATTTGTCACTCATTAAATCGTCACTTCTGTCAAATGCATTCTGTGAGAAACGTCGCCTGCCCCAAAATAATAACCAGTCACATTTTTCAAGCGCACGACGTGAACAGCGCCCCTTTAAACTTCGATCGACAGCCACAAAGAAATCAACCCAGTTTACCCTCCGCGCGCGACCTGCCGACGCACATTCTCTCTCGGTCGGCCGCCGAGCAACAGTCCGTGGCGCCCTCTCCCCTCAGCCCGCTCCTCGCTCCGCCCTCAGCCCCACAATGCCCCGTCGCGCAGCCTAAGCCCCTATGTCACCGCTTTGTGGGGATCCACAATGCCCTCATTGATTACCTGGGTTTAGGCGCCGATTTCTCGGCTTAACTCCGAGCTCTCTCTGCGCCCCGGGCTCCGCCGACTCCCTTGCGGTCTCCAACCTCCCGCACCTGCCACCGCCTCCATTACGCACTCCCTCCCTCTTCCCAATTCCTCGCAAGCCCTCCCCTCCCCTCCCCTCCCCGACATATCACCACCGCCTTGACAGCTCGGCGTCTTACCCTATCTACTTCGCAACCCCTCCGCCCTCTCCCTAACCGTTTTGTGAATCACCGTCTTCCTTCGGCACACAACAACACACACTTCAACACACACTTCTACACACACAAGTTGAGTTTGGCTTAGCGACAGCATTGCCTCTGTCTCTGTAACGTTTCTGACCGGGAGGTCGTAGGACAGGGAAGATTTTCGACACTAGCTTCAGTCGCTATCTGGAGGAGGAATATAGCGACCGACTGCTATGATCTGTGTTTTCTACGATCAATACGAAGGAGAATGCCGGATCAGTACCTTATCAAAAGGGCCACGCATCGCGTACGATTTTTTCCTTGCTCTTCCTTGTCCTATCCTCACTCCTTACACGCATTTACAGTTCGATTCCCTTCACCACGACACATCGGGAGTCCGGTCGAGAGATTAAAGTTTGGCCCGGTTAGGGTGGTGCCCGGCTGGGGGAGATACCTGGAGGTGGTAATGTCGTTTTGGACGGCGCCGAATCTCACCATGTAGAGGACCATCACCTCCAAACTGCCACATTGATGAGACTAATTACCACAGCAGTTGACGTGCTCCGAAGCATTAATCTGTCAATGAATCCCATCAGTATACTGCCACATCTGAATTCTTTATTTAACATGTTTATTCCATCTCACCCGTTACAATTTTCGCTGTCAGAACCACCAAACTCACCTTCCCTTGCGTTGCTCTTCTCCCACACCGCCGCCATCACATCCGCACCTGCACCGCGCGCTCGTCGAGCCGCTTTTGTTCTTCCTCACCGCCGACTTCCCCCCCCCCCCCACGGCTTGTGCGTATTGAGAGCGCTGCGGCCGTGACAGGGCGCGTTTTGCATTTGCATAGCGCCACCGCCGCCGCGTCGTCTGAGAAGAGCGCTTCGCCCGAACAATTCGCGCCCCCCGCCCCGCCCCTTCTCCTTCTGAGGTGCCGACAGGGGGCGCGAAAGCCACCGAGTCTGCCAGAAACGCGTGCCGAGCCCGCTGTTGTAGCACGCGGAGCCGGTGGTTCATTGTGGGTTGGAACGCGAAATCGAATCTGGGACCAAACTTCGTGCATTGAGCGAGAAACGGGACTTGTTTGAGATTAATTTTGTATTCGGTTGTGTGCGAAGAATTTCTTTCATAAATGATACATTTTATTAAACATTTCTTGTATTAATTCGTAGTAAGTTTCTGTTCCCTTATTACCGTTTCTTTAATTGTTATTAAAGAGAAATTATAGATTTGATTTTGATAAAATAGTAAGGCCTGTTGATGGGAGAATAGTTTGCTGTTATTAAATTAGAAACACTTTGAAACTAGAGGTCAAATTTTAAACAGGTAGTTTTCCCTTATGTGTTACTGGGCGTGTGTGTGGTACGAGTCTTATGCCTTTATGCATAAGACTCATGCGTTCTCCCCATTTCTGGACTAGTGCGCTTTAAGAGCATTAAGGCGATTACCTTCCACCGGCGACAGAGGAATGATCTTTTAGATAAGGTACATGTGGTAGATGAGGCTTTCCCACTACCTCATGCTGAAAACTTCCATCTTAAGCCCTAACAGGAGTGGAACAGTGATTTGCTTCGCGTATCCGTACTCATTTCTGTATCCGTAGAGATTATCACATTTTGTTACTGACAACTATTTATTTAATCATTAGAGGAAACACATTAGACAATAAATTCTACTCAAAATTGAAGGGAGTAACAAAGCAAGAATAATGCTAATTCTGAGTAATCAAATGTCTGATAAAATATTATTAGTCGCAGTAACTACATTTTTCATAATTTATCATGTGTATCCCGTTGTTCTTTATTTTTATAATGGTATATGTGGAAAGGAATATCCCGTAATAGCAAAATATATAGTTTTATGGCGCATTTATATATATTTTGCACGTTTGAAAAAGTTTGAATATAACTACCTTATTTCCATTCATTTCAACTTAAAAACTAATCGTGAACGTTTCAATTACCAAATAGATCAATACATTTTAATGAAATATTTTAACTTATGCTTAAAAATTCGCAAGTCAAACATAAATTCAGGACTTTTGAAAATGTCATATTTTGGTGACATGCTGCTTCTGTATCTACATATTATCCTGGCTGCCTCTATACCTTTGACAAACCTCCCGTATTTTTTCTCTTGGAAGAGTGTGTTATATTGCTTAGAGTCCAACTTATGAAATTTCGTTCATTCACTCTAAGAAAAACACGACATTGGGTGGGCGCAATAAAGACTTAGCAATAAAGAGACTGTCTTTTTTCCTTGCTGTTTGGATATTTACCGAACAACTGTCTATAGAAACTTTGTAGCTGTAAAAGTAAATTATCCGCATTTTCTGATAGGAATCTCGACTCCTCCCTAGTGAGCGTATTTGAACCTTAAAAGACGTGTCTCTTTTTCTGAAAAAATGCTGCTGGTTCTTTTATTTGTTCATTGTATGACGTGTGCTGTGAAATACTCAGGGGGGACCAATATTCGTTCACTTCGGTGATCTCAGAGAAGAATAAAGTTCGGTCTCGCTACCTCACTAATAAACACTACCATGTCTTCCACTATATTTGGATTTCATATTGCTATAGTACAATACTATTGCATTATTTGGATATTGAGCTAAATTTTAGAATGGAGTTTTTGTTGTAAATTTACTTGATTAATTGTTCAGTCTATATTTAATGCTTTAGCTTTACACATCTCTCATTATCATGTCTCGTAGTTCAACGAAATTTAACAACGAATATCAATTAACTAAGCGGATGTGTAATCCTGATCACGAGATGTGTGTTCAGAAAAAGTTAAATCACACATTTGCACTGTATGAAATAAATTTTTCATAAAACATTAACACTGTGTGTTTCAATAATGTCCGCACTCGCACTTAATTTTATAAGAAGCAGATTCATTGCACGGCCTGGTGCGAGAATTGAAAGCAAGCCAGGTGAGAGCCGCATTGCTTCTCCTTTTGGACAGCCCTGCGCAAGGGCGGGGGCGGCGCGGCACGGGAGCGATAAAAGTAGCTACTGCGGATGTTGTTTGGGGCCGTTGTGCAAATAATTGTACTGCGTGGGGGGGGGGGCGAAAAAAAGGACCGCCAGCAGAGAAAAGGCGCTCGTCGCAATTTCTCCGTCGCTCGTCGTCGTCCTCGTCTTTTCACCGCCGCGCCTCACGCCGCTTCGTCCCCCCCCCCCGCGTCTCGGCCCCGCCCCCGCCGCGCCCGCCGCCGCCGCCGCTGCCGTCGCCACTAATCTCTTGCCGCGTGCGTTTCCTCCTTCGTCATCTCCCCGGCGGCGGCTGCGGCGCGTTGCTCGCGCCACTGACGGCGTCGCTCGCCCTTAGGCCCAGATGTTGCTCCCAGGCCTCTATTTTGAGGGCGGCTTAGCCCTTCACCTACGTCAGCACCCACCACCTCCACCAAGACGCTTAGCTCTGTATTTTTCCTTCACCCGTAACTACGCTGTCTTTACACCTCCCAGTTCTATCATCTTTTTCCTCTTTCTCATTCACTTATGGTCAAGTTTCTATGGCCTGAGCCTCGCCATTAATAAAGTCATTATTGTTATTACTATTATTATTATTTATTGTTGTTGTTGTTATTGTTATTGTTATTTTTATTATTACTTTACATTCTCGTCCTCAACAATTGGTTACGCAAAAATGTATATCTTGCACATCTATCAAGGCACCGCGTCCAAATTCACCTTCCTTTCTAATAATTAAAGAATATCATTCTGCTCTACCGCATATCCTGGTGACCGAGATAGCTAAGGCGGTGGTGGTCTCGTACCGAAAGCTCGCGAGTTCCAATCTCGCCTCGGGCATGGTTGTGTGTGATGAGTGTGTATGTTGTCTATGTGTAATCTGCTTGTGTGTCCCCTGTGAATGGCATCAGGAAGGGCATCCTGCCGTAGATATATCAAATCAGGGGGGGGGGGGATGGAGTGTGTAAATCAATAAAAATTGAGGCCACCCCCATTAGCGCCGACGCCTTTTCTTATATATGATTGTTTTAGATATATAAGTGAAGAGAATTTACGACTGGGCTTAATGACCAAAGAAAATTAAATTAAATATATATCTAAACGGGAAAATGTGGCGAATGTAAAAAAAACAAAACAATCTACTCTACTCTTGAGACACCCTATTCCAATACGGTCGTTGCTGTGTAGTGAGGAATCTCCCACGCTAACATGGTAACCCCTATTTCCCGCGTCAGAATTTGCCAATACCCTCACCGTCTCCTCCGCCAGGTTTTCCTCTTTCCGTCTCCGCCGTCAGCGCTTCCTCTCCTCCCACGCGCGTCCCCGGAGCGCCTCCTTCTTTTTGCTTAAGCGACTTTCCTTTCAGCCACACGCATCTCGGCTCTTTTGTGACTGTGAATACGTAGCGAGCACTCGGCGCGGTGCGGCGCGGCGCGGTGCGGTGCGGGCGCGCTCCGCATTATCTTCCCTAATGAACAATCGCGCTTTTGTGCGCGCTCTCGCCTCCGTGTTTGCGGCGGCGGACGCGCCTCGGCAATAATAAAAATAGGCCGAACCCTTCCGCCGCCCGACGCCCTCCGGCCCTCCGCGTGCCCTCGCGCCTCATTAAACAAACGAAGGCAACAAAGCGCGGGCGTATCTCGATCGGTGGGAGCGCCGACTGGGGGAGGCAGGTGGGGATGGGGGGGGGAGGCCGTCGGGGACTGCAACTACGCGGTGGACGACGAGACAGTAGTCGGCCTGGATGGACGGATGATGGCCGTGTGATGGCCGCATGATGGTGGCTAGGTGTGTGGTCACCATAGGAGGAGAAACGAGTACGGCCAGGGAGAGGTGGCTCAGGGCGTCAACTGATGTCTGCAGTGCCTCTGACCGGAAGGTCCTAAGTTCGAATCCTTGGTGGCAGTATATACAACTCTAGCTAGTTAGCTAGATCATGTTCAATCGCTGCCTGGAGGAAACTTCTAATGGCCGGCTGCTCTGAACGGTCGTTTTCCGTTGTTTCTCCGATCAATACGAAGCGAATGCCGAAGCAGTACCTTAACAAACGAGCAACGGACCGCGTGCGATCTTTCTTTCGTGTTCGTCGTCATAGCATCACCACAGCCTTACACCCACTTACACTTATTACACCCACTACACTACCACACTTTAGAGCTTGTCCCGGCTGGGGCGGTGCCACGCTGATGGGAGATGCCTGATTCGGGGAAATCCCTAATCTCCACATCTCACCATTCCGCGCGGGAAAATCAACGCCATCTTCCGAGAACACATGCACTGCACTTACGAGACTAATGACCTTAGCAGTCGACGCGCCCGGAAACCCTAACCAATCAATCAAGGAAGGGCGGGGTGAAGGGTCAGGATGGGTGAGTTGACGGTGTGGGGCCCATTACAGTTTTCTATGTTTGGATAAACGACTAAAAATGGGTGAAAGGTGGATAGGAGTATAGAGTCGGCTTGTTTTTTCATGGCAAAGCGTTACATCAATCGGCAGCTCTATCGATCTTCTGCGCATGCACAGTTCACATTTTGCATCAGTCTTGTGCATCTGCGTATGCACAGAACTTTGAGATTGCAGTCGATTGCTGTAAGGTATGTCATGCAATAACTCCCTAGTGGATCCAGGAGGGCTCACGGAACGGCGCGGCGTCAGAATCCGAGTAAGGGAGTGCGTCAGATAGGGTCACGTCAAATCGATTAGGAAAACCGAGTGAAATGAGATGATGTAGGGGAGGAGTGTCAGCCCGGAGCGTGGATGGTGGCAAAGTGAACTGTGAGATAGTGTCGATTGAGAAGATGTGGTGAAGACAGTGGGGACGCGGAAACGAGATGGGTTTTGATTGATTACGAATTCCGGGCGCGTGAACTGTTAAGGTCATTAGTCCCGTAAGTGTACTGCCCATTTGTTCCTCTAGAGGTGGCAACGATTCTCCCTGCAATGGTGAGAGCCAGTGCCAACCTACACGTCGGTTAGCGGAGTTTCCGCAGCCAGGTATCTTCTACCAGCGGGGCACCCCCCCCCCGCAACCGGGACACGCTGTAAGCTCCTGACCGCTCTCCATGTATGTGTGGTAGTGTAGTGCATGTAAAGGCATATAAGTAAGGAGAGAACATAGGGTAAGGAAGGGGAAGGAATGATCGCGCGCGGTCCGTGGCTCGTTTGTTGAAACGAGGTGGGTGAGAGGAAAGGGTAACGAGATGCGGCAAGGCGTAATTGGTGGCATGGTGGGGAAAGAAATAAGAGACAAGACGAGGTCGGATGTTTTGCCTTTTGGCTAAAGAAGGCGTGATAAGTTGATAACAGAAGACGGGGCAGTGTCTGCGCGTTGTGTTGCGCAACTTTTGTGAATGGCAGTTCTCACGTCGAGTGTTGCGGTATGCAGCTTGGAGAGTGCTCCGAGCGAGTGGTCTTGTCCTTGACCTGTCGGTTCCACGCTCTTTCCCTTTCGACTCGGACCAACAACTGTTGCTGCTTGAACGAGAAGGAGTGAACGAGATAGGCTCTGGTTCGTGAGGTGCCGAGTATCAATCAAATGCTATGAGGAAAACTTGGGGACACTTTTCTTTTCAGTTTGCAGCGATTTTGATGGGTACGTCTTCTTCGATAGGCGGTTTGTGTGAAACTCGTACTTTCTTAACTTAGCAGTTTGCAACAGCATATAAACGGCAAAAAGTGGAGTGGTAATTTTATAGATAACAACGTCTTTACTTTCGAATCTGGAACGTAAGCTGCATACTTGAGGTAGTAAATTGTTTGCTTTTATTAACTCTTTTCTATATTTCATGTTGGTTCTTTACACCACGACATTTTGGGTGCTACGCGTCACCTCTTTTCAAATTACAAAAAGGTCCAATACACCAATCACAATGTTAATTGAAAAAAGGGTTGCACATATCACTCGAAATACTGTGCAAAAGTATCACGAAATAAAAAGAAATATCCAAGAAACATTAGTTTTTTTAACCCTACCCGGCTGTGCACATAAAATTATTGGAGGATTGAGGAATAAAAGATATATATTCAAGAAAAAGTTTAATATAAGATACCGTATAATATCGAAAATACCCATGTTTTTTCAAAAAAATTGACTTACGACATACTAGACTAAACTCGAGAAAAGTAGATAAATTATAAGATATAAAGTGATGCCAAAAGTAAAATATACAATTTTACAAATCCACAATATAATGAAGTATAGGGTTCTTCTTTAAAGAGCAAAAACACTGCATAAGGTCGTATACTTCTTTTTATGTCAGTCATTGAAATTACCCTCGTGTATTATCCTCTTAATTGCCGAAGGTCTCACGAGTCCCTTCCGCGTGATCGTCTTCTGTTTATCTTATTTCGTCACGTCTCAGGCGATGAGAAGTCTTGTGTACACACTACAAACGACTTTTCGTGACAATTGTTTCCTGCGAATGCCACGAGCCTAATTGTACAAGGTCTGCACATCCGGTTGTTTTGAATTCTGAAAGGTTACGAGAGAGCTTTTAGTTGACTCGTAGTGTCGCGTTTAGTGGTTGCAGTTTGTGTGCAGAAAAGCATTACGAAATATTATTTTCTTCTGAGTGCTATTCATTCTTAGTAAGTATACTTGATTATACCAAATGCTGTTTTTCACATTTTTTAATCAGAAACATTTTTTAAAAGACGATATTTGTTTAAAAACCATTAATCGCCATTTACCCTGTTACCAACTGCAATTTGGTCTGCTGTTTCCAGAGTTTTTTTCTTTTAAAACAAGTTTAAGTAATTTCTAGTTTTTTCAAGGAGAAAGAAAATTGGTGCGTTTACGCATGTCACCTTCTGATTGCTTCCTAAACAAATGCGTCTCATACACCACGCGTGTGAGCGTGTCGCGAGGACATCCCTGTATCGTCGTGTAGACAGGCTCATTGTGCCCGACAAATGAGGCAAATTTTCAGTCTTGAGAGGGGGACATCCTGGCAGAAAAGGGAGGGAGCATGGTGTGTGCGTACGCCTGTTGTTAGATAAATGATGTTTTTAGAAAAAAATTCAATGAAACTCTTATAATCTGAAAATGACGATCATCAGGATCCTACCATTACATATATTTTCAAAATGAGTAGTACTCGATTGCTTTTGTATTTAAAACAAAAAACATCAACTAAATTACGAGAAGATATAACTGCAGTAACATTTGATACTGAAAACTACGAAGTAAGAGAAATTATAGCTCGAAATCGATAATAGTACGCAAACAAATTAAGTCTCTTAAGAGGCCTTTCGTAACAAGACGTATGTTCGTAGTTGATCGAATTGTATTTCTTCTTTAAATTAATTGCGCATTACCAAGGGATATACTAAAAGAAGTTGAAATATGAATAAAATTTGAATTCTAGAAAAAGTTTCAAATATATCAAATATCCCTAAAACTTTAAAAGAGAACAAAACTCAATTCCTTGACATTACAACCGACCCGAAGATGCCAGTTTAACTTTCTGCGTGAATTATTTTCATTTCTTTTGACAAATTAACACTGCTAACACGAGCTAGAACTTGAATTTAATGTACTAAAACAACAAAATATGATTTTTTTCATTGTTTTCATTTTTATTTCATATTTTTATTTTAGATCAAAATAACTCAAAATAAAATAAAGTAGAGTCCGGCTAGTCCGGATTAGGAAGAACCGGACCTCGTCCGCATCTCCGAAAATTGGGTTTAGTCCGAATTGGCAGTAAAGTGCACATAAATATAAATTCCGTGGTGGTAGCAGATATCTAGTGGTAATTCATAATGTGAGAAGGAAATAATCGTCCACAATAAAGTATAATAATTTTATTAATTATTACATTTCCAGAGTTAACATTCAGGAAAACACTTTTCCCATCCTCAGTGGGTCTCTAGCAAGGAGGAGAAAATTGAAAAATTAACATAAAGAGTGCAAAAAGAAATACAGTGAATTTATGTGAAAAAATTAACAAATAATATGCAATAAATAAAATATAAAATACTTACACCCCAAGCAACGTAGATTACTTACAAATTTTCACAACAATAAATATTTTAATTATTTTATTCTCATAAATGGACCTTTTCCTCCAGCTTATTTTTTTAATACTAATCTGAACGTAGATCTAAGTTTTCAACCTACGAATTGAGATAAACTTAAAAAATAAAACAATGTGAAATACGTAATGAAATGGTTTCGGCACTTTTTCATCATAGAAAACTGAGTAAATCAAACTCTCCCATTTGAATTATTTTCGTACTTCACCCTCGCTAATTTTTTTATCTTTTCCTTTTTATTTCGTTTCCTGTCAAATTCTATCCGGATTAGGGGATTGGGGTCATTATTTGCCGACTCTACATAGTAATTTAGGGAAACGTATTAATCATGTCATAGATGCGAGTGGTATTCTCAAATATATTTCATATCTCTTTGACCTCTCTTGCGAACATTTCTTGTAGGAATCAACACAATCTATTTGTGTTCTAGATTATGCTGCACACCAAGAGACTATCTTCTTCACAACTTTATTATGCAATCAATTTCTAATCGGACGTCTACTTCAAGATTCGTTTATACATTTGTAAAATTTATTACACAATCAGTTCTCTATGAGCGACCTGGATGGCCGCAGTGGCTAGAGCTTGTACCAACTTAGCGCGTTGGTCCGAAGGGCCGCGAGTTTGAGTCCCGCAAGGTTATTGGCCCCTTGTCTCTCATGTATGTTGTTTTCTTTCATTGAGGGTCTCGCGTTCCGCTGACCCCACATCAGAGCAGCCCCGCAATTGTGTTGGTGTTTAGTGTATGCGTCCCATCGGGACGTAAGGGTAACCGGTGTCGGCTGAATAAAAACCAAAAAAAAAACGTTCTCTATTAACACATTTTCTTTTCTGGAGTACATTCGTCCATTTATCTCCTTTCGATGTTTCGTTTTCTTGTCACCACGTCGTTTATTTCTCCTCCCTCTCAGATTCCCTGCCACCTCCTCCTCACAGGCAACAATTTGTCCGCCGCGTCAGTGTCGCGACCGCGAGACCTCACCACAGGAGGGCGTCTGTGCGCGCGAGAAGTCGCAGCCGGGGCGAGGGCGATGTGGCGCGGGGGGAGAGAGCGGGGGCGGCGTCGAGGCCGTCGGCAAACAAGGGAGAGGGCGACGTGGCACAATGCCGCCCACGCCCCCGACCCCGCCCCCGCCCCTCGGCGCCTCACGCCCTCGCGCCTCGCGCCGCCCGACAATGCGCCCTGTTTGCGCGGGTGTTGTGCAAACCACGAAATTGCGCCGGCCTTTGTGGCGCGCATCTTAAGCACCGCTGCGCGACCTTGTTTTCTTCGCGCGTGAATGAGGAGCGGTTTGATTGTGGTGCCCCTTCACTGCCCTCCGTTGGCACGAATTATGTGGAGATATTTTCCGGTGTTTGTACATTGTCAAGTATTGTTGGGTGTTGAATATTAAATTTGGTTTGTCGTTGCCTTTCCCTCTCTGGTGATTTCATCGCCGTTTCTTTTGAAGTGGCCAGAGGATTGTGTTTCTTCACATGGTGGTTATAAATGTGGAATTGTTATATCTAGATAGTTTCAACTGTTGGACCTCAATTATTTTTTCGCAATGCCTTTTCGAAAATGTATTGCTATTTATTGTTCTTTTCATTGGAGCAATTCGGAGAACTTGCACTTGTCTAATAGAGTACCTTTCAGTAACAATCCCGTGTTAGAATGCAATGCTACAAATTGTATGTAATTAAAGTAAGATACAAAAATTATTAACTTTCACACTACTCATCAACGTTTAACTATTTTGTGAGTAATAATAAATCATTTATGGCATTTTGTACACTACTTTAGGCCATATATTAATGAAATACTACTCAAATGACAGTTACGAAAATTATGAAAATAAATAAAAGGATCTCGTAAGTTTCCCGATTGATTAATTACAAATAAGCGAAATTCTTTTCCTTCTCACCTCCAGTGCCTGCGGTTTTAATCACCTTTTCAACCTGGCGCAAATCCTACTTGCGAAAAACGCTTGAACGAAAAGTGTCAAATTTATTCGAAAATATGAATAATAACAATGAATTTACCTATATTTTATAGTACTGGCGTCGTCGATAACAACTGCACCGCTCCCTCTGAATTATCTCGACAAAAAAACGCTTGAACGAAAAGTATCAAATTTATTCGAAAATATAAATAATAACAATGAATTTACCTAGATTTTATAGTACTGGCGTCGTCGGTAACCACTGCACCGCCCCCTGTGAATTATCTCGACAGTAAATGATTATGTATGAAGTCTGTTTGACCTTCAAATGTTTGTACATCCCCTTAATATGAACGGTGCGACGGGGGTTACACATCTGCATCTCTTTGTACCTTGTCTAGCTCCACCACTGTGCCGGTCTGCATCGCCCCTGCAGAGTCGCGCACTCTTCCAGCGGGAGGCGGCAGGGTGGCAGCCGTGCACCTGCCCGCCAGCGATTGGCTTTTAATAGGCGCAGTAATTAACAGCGACCCGCTCGGCGCTTATCACCGCATCAGCGGCACCGGTCCTCACAAAGGCTGCAGCGGCGGCGGCCGGGACCGAACCAGGGCCGTTCTCAAAGAGCGACGCACCACTTCTTCTAGCCACCAGCTCCGGTCCGCGTCCAAGCTTTGGTGCATTGCGTACGTTTGGTATGTTTCAATGACAAGTTAAAGCGGTTGTTTACGGCTGAGGTGCGTGGTAGTGCCTGATGATGGTTTGCACTAGAGTCGTTTGAAAACACCAGACACGTTTTGGCTTAAGTTCAATAGGTCAATGCCGTACAAAATAAACTGCCGGTCAAACAGCCGATATCGTTTTTGCATTATTAGTTTTGAAAATATAACATTTCTGATATCAAGTGCTTATGGTAATGTTCTTCTTTCTTTTTCTAAAATATTGCCCTCAAAGCATTTCAAATCATGGATGCCGGCCCTGATGGCCAAGGTCGTTAAGGCAGTAGTGTCGTAGCGGTGTCGGACCGTGGGTTCGAGTCCCGCATCGGGCATGGGTGTATTTGTGAATGTCTATATGTGTGCGCCGTCCTTTCATCCTTCACTATCATTATCATCTCATCGTCCATACCCCCAGGGCTAACAACCTTGGGGGATAAAAATCGGGATTCAGTTAAAATGCTTATTCCTCCCCCCCGCACAAAAGTGTACTTGCAACTGCTGAAGCAGGATACATGCGTGGTCCGAGTTGGCTTACACGCGAAAAAGGAGAAAAAAATATAAAAAATAAAAAAAATAAAAAAAATAAAACAAGAAACTAATTTTTATATCTATTGTACTTCAAATTGAGAATATTATATCTAATTATACAATGTTTATTTGCTTTCTTATCTAATACGTAGCAATGCATACAACTTTTAACTGTTATACTGTAATCTTTTTACTCGTGAATTCTAAACCATTGCAATAAAATCTGTTTACTCATTGAGCTGAGAGATGGAGAGATGCAACGGGCCTGGAACCTTACACGATCAGAAAGACAATTGTGGGATCTGAGAGTCTACTGCAAAACTTAAGTAGCAAAATAGCACTCTTCTTTTCGGAAAAATAATGCAAATAGTACAATAGGCAAATCACCTAAGTGGAATAAATATTTCTGCATGTCCATAAAATGTTCCTGTAAATTAATTTGTATTAATTCCAAGAAAGCAATTCTACTCAGAGTAATTGAAGGTCAAAATTGTTACTGAATATTTGCTGGGTGTTTATTACAATATTTCTAGTTCCTCAAAGCAAGGATGCTCTTAATAAATTCTGCAGGATGTGTAGGAACTGGACGAACCAATATTATAATGAATCTGTTTATAGCTCCTAATAACAACGATTGTAGTAGGAACAATGATCTTAACAAACACTAAAGAATGAGTAGAGACTGAGCAAAGCAGTTCAGGCAGGTTTATTACGATTAAATTATGCCAGACAACGCACAGTTCTTCAGGGACTATAATATAATCTTGAAATAAGTGTTGAAAATGATACGAACATTAAAATGAATTGAATATTTAGAACTATTGTGTAAATCTATTATTTATTAATGATGTGCAATTAATAACAATATATTCCTACGCACCGAGGCTATCCCGTAGTACATCACTGCATTACTAATCACAGTTCACGACTGCCCTATTTCTTTCCATCTTCTCCCACTGTTCTGCTCCCACACTACTCCGTTGCCACGAAAGCATTTTCGCAACAATGGCAAGAAGAGAGTCCGAAAAGCTATCGTTGGCGCGCCAAGCCATTAAAGTATCGCCAGGTCATGGAAGCAAGCGATATCAAAACACCGCCCTCTCCAAATCCATCTCCCAGCGGCCTGCCTTATCCCCACCAGCGTTGTCGTGGTCTTTGTTCCTTGTCTGTCTCCTGCGCTCGTTTAACGTCGCTAAGTCGCCGCTATCCCCGGCGTCCGCAGCCGCGCCGACAGCAGGAGCGCCGCTAATGGCGTTTTAAGCGGCGCAGCGGCCGCTACCCCCTCCCTTCCCCTCCCCCTCCCCATCACTCCTCTCGTGAGCGCGTGACCCGGGCGCTCTTGGCACTTGGCGCCCTGGCGCTGCCCGGCGCAGCGCTCACGGCCGTGAGAAAGGCTTTGGCGACGCCAGCAGACCCTGACACGCGCACGGGAGGGACATAAGAGTAAAGAGAATTCTACTTATTATTTACTAGCGGACTCGACAATGCTTCGTTATTGAGTTTTCAATAAACTCAATTCATGTTCAAAATAAATTTATTCAATGACGATTAACTATATATTAACTGCACTATACTGTGAAGAATGTGAAGTATGAATTGTGAAGAATATTACACTTCAAAATTAAATTATTCGAATAATATTGTGAACCTACAGCATTTGGTTCAGACGTCGTGCTTTCCAGATCGCAACTTCAATGTTATTCAATAGCGAGGCGTATAGTCCAAAGAGATTGAACGTAAAGCGAGGTCCTCTGGGAACGGCGTAGAGCTCACCTCGTCGATTAATTTTGCAAAAACAACGCTTCCTCATGCCCGATTTAATTCACACCTACCTTTAAATACTTCCCATACCAATAGGAATAAAGTGTGAAAATTTCAGCGAAATCTACCGATTAGTTTTTGCGTCTATACGTGACAGACATACGCACATATCCTTTTTTATTGATTGGGAAGTGTTACGTTGCCGTACGCGTACCGTAAAGAAGACATGGTCATTCAAAAGAACAGAGTACCTGGCATAGGAATCGACAAGGCTGGCGTCTTGCTCATTGAGAATGAATCCAAGAGTAGCTTATATACTTGTACGTTTCCACGATTTGGTACTAAAAGTTAATGTATGCAACTCATACGAAAGTTTCTTTGGCAAACTGATTTCTAAATAACAGACGAAGCTGTGCCGTTAACATTACTTTCAAGCCTGAGACTCCCATTCTGAACAAGCTAAGAAAATAACTATTATTTGTTCATGTGATAGGCATCCGGTATTCAGTGCTATACAACAACAAAATTCCAACGTAAATTATATGCTACTATATATGCTGTTAAAATTCAAAAATAGCACCTAGCACCCCTAACATTTTCCTTGACTTGTCCACGCTGTTTACCTTCAACATCAATAGCTAATCGTCCATCCTGAAATTGTATGCATCATGAGACTGACAGTTCTTTTTCGAGGTGAGAGGTTGTGTTAAAGCAAACACCATATGTGCCACGTACTTTTATCAACGTGCTACTTCGTGATGGCTCTTGAACGCCGTCTTTTGCACTTATGATGTCAGCTAGAGATGAATATTTCAACGACAGTTCGCTGTGCGGTTGAAATCAAAATAGAAATATAAAAAATGTATCTCGTAAGGCCCAGAAAGAATTCAAAGTAGATATTCTTGAAACGACGAATGTACTTTTGAAAAAATATCATTGAGTCTATTCATGTTTTCGTATAAACATGAGAAATTTGTAAGGTAAGAAAATATTTTGAGACCTAGTTTCATCTGATTTTCCTCAAAAATATTTTAAATTTTTAGTAACCCAACACTGCTTCCTTCAGAAACAATAGCACTGTGTCATTGGCAATTTCAGGTATAGAACGTTACATGAAAAAAGTTAATTATTCTTTTTTAAAAAGTTATTCTATTTAAAAAATTAAAATATTCATCTCCTCTAATATTATACATTTTACGATTACATGATAACATATGGTAATACTCCATACTACAAAACCGCCAAACACACGTGTTTTTATAGAATTCTTCCAGAATATTTAAGCGAGCGCCGGCTAAGATCTGTGTCAATCGATTTGTTGTGTCAAAAGGAATCGAACGAGCTATTGATCACCTCAATAGTTGCCATGAATCACCTAAAAGTTTCGTTTTAGTTTGCAAAAACTCAAAAACAAACGTTTGTAGAGAAATTTCTTAAAATCTTCCCTATGTATCTACTCGAACAAAATTCCCCATCAAGAAAAAAGGCAAGTCGAATGACTCCTCACTGGTATCGATTGGTGGACTAGAAGGAGTTCCACTGTGAGTCACGGGCAGACGGACGGACGGACGGACGGACGGACGGACGGGCGGGCGGGTGGACGGACGAACGGACGGACAACAACAGACGGCAGACGGACGGTGGACTGTGAACGGCGGACGGACGGACGGACGGACGGACGGACGGACGGACGTAGGTTGATGGATTATTTTATAAGGATAAGTTGTTTTAAGGAAGAACGATTAGTAGATCTGAATTCTCTTGTCTTAATTTAATACACTTGTATAAAAAAACAATGCGCTTGCAGACCAGACGCATGTTGCTTGAACTGCATTCAGTCTCTCGTAAGTCTTTGTTTATCTCTTTGAAAATAACATTTTTATTCCGCAAATGTATCGATAATATCTGTATACTTCAATGAACTTGCTCATTCAGCAAGTCCTAGTAAGTACAGATAAAATAATGTGATTGAATTATTAATTGATAACCTTGTGAAGAAGTACTCGTGATTCTGTTGCGGGACGTTTCCGGCATATTGACAGTTTCTTCTGAATGCTATCTACCAATCACATCTCGAAGAATGTGTTTTTATTTTCTTTTTCTTATTGCCTTGAAACAGCCAGAACCAATTGAGTGGGCGACCCAGATATGCAAGTAAGGAAACTCGAGCAATACAAAATGAAATGTTCAATTTACATCTGCAATATGTAGGCTCTCAGAATCTGCCCAGGCGATAGAGACAACGTTATATGAGGCGAATGCATAGGAATATGTAAATTCGAGCGCGACACCCGTCCTCTGTTCTCTGCTTTTCTCGGCCGCTCGCTGCACCGTAATTGGGTCTGCCGTCGATGCTCTCAGGAGGAGAAAAGAGGAACCGTTTGTAAGGAAATCGCCACTCCAACAACCCGGGCAGAGGCATTGTAATACACATTGCCGTGTTATGTAAATGCACGTCCCTTGTTTGTCGACTCCCAAATGTGTTTTCTTGCTGTCCAGCGCAGTGGGCGGGTGTCAAAAACGTGTTGTGTTAATTAGAAACTAACGAAGAAACTTGACGTTCTTTCGATTTTAGAGTAATAGTGCTCCAACAACACGTACCTTTTGGCAATATCTCTAACTTTTACAATTTTCGAAAATTCTGTGGAAGCGTTTCATAAAATTGAGACCTGCCTTACTTCGTAAGAGTCTTTTGCTCTCTCTAAGGAGGCAATTTAGAGAAAAAAAATGAACGTTTTTGAATTCTTTTAAATAAATTACCTTTAGCTCAAGTGAAAGTTACGCGAAAACGCGATCTTTTACCATAGTGCGTACTTTAATTTTGATTTTGGTAGTGTTGATGCATGATATAAAGGAGATGGGGAGCGGTCCATAATTGATAAGTATTCACCAAAAGGGAAGTACATGAGCTTAATATCATTTGTAAGAGGAAGAAGGTAGGTTTCAAGTTAATGCGCGATATGGACGTCCACGCTTAACTATTAAAACAATATCGTCACATCCCATTTGGTAGTATTTTAAAACGTATTTATCCACTAAGGGCGTTATAAGGGTTCTAATGATCGAGCGCCGATGAATTGGTGGTTATAATGCTTACTAAGGGTATATTTTCCCGATTTTAATATTAAGATTTACTTATTTACTAATTAACTGCTGTTAACTGAACTCGGTTCGTCATTTCACACTTTCCTCCATAAGAGAACATATAGCACCCTTTAACTGTTTTCATATTTCCCTCGTATCCTCTCGATCCAAGTAAGTTATGCAGCGTATATCAAGCTCCGTATCAAAGGCAATAACAGACAACAACGTGTCAAAAAATATCTCTTAAATAATTTTGAATTCTTGAGAGTGAGTGGCCCACTGTGCGGCCGGGCTGTCTCCGTCCTTTTGTCCGCCAGCCAGCGCGGCAGGGCTCTGTTCCTGTGGCGAGGCGCGATCGTTACCAGCGGCGGCAGGCGGCCGTCGCGACGGCTGTGCGTGGGAGGCAGGGGCATCGCCACCCCCTCGGAAGCGAGCACAATAATAATAATAATAATTATTATTATTATTATTAATAATAAATAATAATTAATAGTAATAAATAATAATAATAACAACAAAATATTATATCTAAAGTGCAGATATGGTGGAATGATTTGGAAGAAGTACGTAAATGTAAAACAGGAAAAGCTTGGACCGAAGAGAGAAAAGAGTCGCATAGCCAAAGCATGGTAGAAATATGAGCTCAAAGAAAGGCTAAGAAACACATATAAGTACTTCGCGTTGTCTCAATTGGGCTTATTCGTAAGAAGAAGAACAATAGTTAATAATAATAATAATAATAATAATAATAATAATAATAATGATGATGATGATATAATGTCTTTATGTCTTACCGTAAGGCAAGCTCATCCACTTAAACTCTGAAATATTTACATTTACATAATTACAATTTAGGCGTTCGAGCAGAAATAATGATAGCTGGCATTTCACGTTTCTTACAAAAGTGCAATGATTATGTTGACTCATGGGAATATGCTACAAATAAGCAATGAAACACAGGATTGGTGTTTAGTATTGTCAGTTTTTTCTGGGTTCTAAAGCTTATATTATATAAAGAGAGCCCTAGTCTCTTATTTGCAAGAAGGGCGTAATAATTCAATAATTGTTCTTTCGCAAAATGTTACAAGTCATCTTAGGACGCGCCCAAAATGTAGCGGGTGATTGGAAGAATAAATGCCAATTATATTTCATAATGGAGATTCTGTCAGTGACGTTGGTTCATCTCGTTTCTGAGATCTAAACAGTGTATCGGCTGAGGTGGCTTAGTGACATCATTCGTTGCGGCTGCAGCGCGTTTCAGAGGCCAGAATTTGGCGGATTTTCTACACTGGATATTTCAGATAAGTGTCGGATGTGTCAGATGAATCGGACATCTGTGACTTCCTGGAGAAAATTGTACCGACTGGTTGCTCGCGATTTTTCCGTATTTTTTTTCGACAATTCCATGAGAATTCCGCAGTAGTACTTTAACAAATGGGACACGACCGCAGATAATTCTTCCCATCATCATCCCTTATCCTCGTCCCTTTCTCTCCCCTTAGAAATACACATGTACATTTATGAGAGTACGTCTTTTAAGTATCAGAATTTTCGTTATAACCGTATGTAGGTTGATTGCGTGGGAGGCAGGGGCATAGCTTTGTGAGCTTGCTAGCCTGAAGATGACACCGTTCACTTTGCATGTTTTTTTCCCTTTGTAACTTTCAACGCGATTACTTTAAGACATTTTCCGCTGTTGACGACGTAATCATGGCCTCGTCGTTCTCCGCTTGCACTAAAAATGAATCGACTTTTCGAAGGCTCTTTCTTGTTATTTAACGTGAACCAAAACCCAGTATAATTAAACCTAGTATAACCGACTGGTACAATTCTCCTCCAGTCAGCGACTGAATTCGACCCTGATATCTAGCTAGTATAGAAAATTTCCTATCGTCAGGACTCGAACTCTAGAACAGAGTCATTGAATATTATACTATATCTGTATTTCTCTTGTGACAGATATCTAGTACACATTGTTCTCCATTGCAAATGACAATAATCAATGCGTTAAAAGCGTTATGAAAGTACTTACCATCATTTGTGTACAGTTGGAAAACTAATGTAATATGTACTGCTTATTCATTGGAATTTGTATTAGATTCACTAGAAAGAATCTAAGTACTTTTTATGAACCAGTGAACGTCATCGGGCATGCGCTGTGCTATTCCAAACATGGCATGCATTTGGCACAGATATAGCATGTTATTTTATCATTCCGAAGGCCAAGTCGAAAAGAAAATAATCTCAACGCATGTGGCAATGATATAAACTCTTTATTCCGATTGTCGTCGAAATGACGTATCAATATGCGCAGCTGCTAGAAAGTTCTCGTCTTGAGGAAAATAGTTACGAAATCCTCGTATAAAGTAGAACTTTAACCACAATAGCGTGGATGCGTGGGAGGAGTGAAACAAACGATAGAACCGGTTCTGTGTTCGAAACCCTGCCGCTGTCGGCTGGCCTGCCTAGGGCGATGTAGGCCAGAGGGCATGCTGCTGGCGCGGTTGTTTCTCTTGAATGGGGCACACGGGTGGGTGGTTGCGCTGTCATGTTGTTTCGATTCGAATTTCACTTCTCATTGGGGCAGGCACGTGATAATTCCAAAACCAGAATCAAATTAATATCAGTGGATCAATCATTATAGCTATAAATTCTTTGATATATATTTATAGTATGACATGTAGCAAATATTTACACATACATATCCATATTTTTTTGAATTTATATTCCTATTTGGATTCTTAACTTTCTTTACGATGGGATGGGTTCACGGACTGTATCGAGGGTCTCTTTGTGTATCTTTACAGAAATAAGTTACTGTTTCTTTGTTTAGGACTTTAATTTTTAGAACATTTACTAACCATAAGTGAAAATGTCGTCTTTCAAAGCTTTTCGGGCGTTTTCAAAACAATTTGAAACTAATGGTATGCATCATCGTTTCATGGAATGTCGAGCTTTCTGTTACTGTTCAATTCAGTTTCACAATGTTTATGTTCCACAATTTTCCCAATAGTGAATATAAATGTCATAGTTGGTCTTTTCCAGCAAGTTGTTCTATTAACTCGAAATATTATTGTTCACATGTTCCCTCGTGCAAATAATAATGCTTTTGAAACCTCACACGTTAACTACTACAAGTGTTCGGATTCTTAAGTATTAAAACGGCTAGAGTAAAGTCGTGTGAAATAGCAGTGTACTTCCAAATTACAGTTCTTGAGTTGAAATGCTATGCCAAATAAATGCCCAATTTTGCGTGCAGTATAAACCTGTTATATCTTTCTCAATAGACTTTGTGTTTTGTTATAAATGCTATTGTGTTCTTTTTTGTATCTAGATCAACATTCTTGTATTGGGTTATCTCTCTGAATGAGTGAGCGTAAAATCTAAAAGTTGCCAACAACGTCTTTGAATCATAATGTAGTTTGAATACAGTGAATTTTTTAGAAAATATGAAATGTAGTTTGAATACAGTGAACTTTTTAGAAAATATGAAATGTAGTTTGAATAAAGTTAATTTATTAGAAAATTCTAAATGGAATTTTGTAGAAATTGTCATCTGTTTTTGACTTTACGCAGATGAAGACTGCAATCATCAAAGTCAATAATGCGAAGTGACACTTACACCCTACATAGCTTCTTCTCCTGACCTTAATATACGCATTGTTTCTATGGCTTCATTTTATTTACGACGTCGATCTTTTGTTCTGATTGTTCGATGGCAGATTTCCTGCGTATTCTTCAGGTTATTTACGGTAGTTGTGTGGTTGCAATTGGTTGGTAGTATGTGAACATTTTTATGAATTGCGCAAAGTGATACTATTTTCCTTTAATTTATGAATGTGTACATGAGAACTATTTTAGGAAACATAATTATCAAGATACGTGATTGGTGAGTTTAATATCATCATAATGTTTGGTGTACTTTGAAGCTGTATATACTTTTAGCTCTTCTTCTTTCTTGAGAAATTTAAATAAGTTGATTTGAAAGCCGCCGCTCCCATATTCTTTTTACTTTCTCACCATTACTTCGTAAGAAAAGAAAGTATTGTCATTGAGGGCCAGAAAACAGCGGCTCATGACAGAGAAACTTTTATTTCCGAACCCTGGTAACGAAAAAGTGGATAAATCGTATTCCTATGTCTAAATTATTTTCTTTAATAGAATCCATGTATTGTGGGTCCTTAATACCGAATAATCGATTGACGGCAAAACGTCTGTCCGTCCGGCCGTGTCTGTGGCCAACGCTAGTGCCAAAACCATTCAGCCGATTTTCTCTAAAATTGATATTCCACAAATGATTTAAAGGAAGTCCTGTAGTTTTAAAACGGATGTATTAAATTTTGGAGAATACTTTACATGAAGCCACATTTACATTTTCAACATTTTCTCAAAAGTTTTTCTTGATCTTTTTCCTCAAGTAGTGTAAAAGAGGATTAAAAGAATGAGTCAGGGATAATTTTTGGTGAATTCTCTCATATTTAGAAAATTGCAGGTGTTAAAAATTTTTGTGGCGTCTTCCTACAACTATAATATTGAAGACAGATATTTTTCCTTTCACAATTCCTTTTCATATAATTTATAGTAGAAAGACAGGTCTTTAAATATTATCAAGTATGATTTTTTTTAAAACAATTTGTTCTTTAATTTTAAACCTTTTTTAAATTGTGCATTTTTTGTATTCTGTGTAAATATTATTAATTCATTTAGTTTATGGTCTGTTCACAAAAATATAAATTATTTGTTTGTTTTTTGCAATATTTTTAATATTTTTGTTATCAATTGTTCACCAGTATTGACATATTTAAAACACTAAAGGTTGTCGTATAGAAATAAAATTTGAAATTTCTACTCAACCAAATTTCCTGATTATTTTCATTCAATAGAAGACGGGCGGTGTTGGGCGAGTGTGGCGAAGGTCAGCAAAAGGAAAGGAGACGGAACGTGGCGAGAGGGCCGTAGCGGGACGAAAGATGAGGGGCCAAGCGAGTTGAGAGGAGCAAAGCATGGCGAAAAGAGAGGGACAGAGAGGAGCAGTGCCTGGCGGGAGGGGTGGAGCGGAGCCAAGGGAAAAGAGACGGGGCGGTTTGCGAAGGGCGAAACGGGGTGAAAGGAGAAGAGCGGCGAATAGAGGAGAATCGAGAGGGGCGAGAGGGGCGGAGCGAGTTGAGAGGCAAAGCATGGCGAAAAGAGTGAGGCGTAGCCAGGGAGGAGAAGGATGGGGGGAGGAGAAGGATGGAGCGCGGATAAAGGTGGAGCGGGCGGGTTGAAAGGAAGGTGCGGGGAGGGGCGATAGGAGGGGGCGGAGCGGGGCGAGAGGATCGGAAGCGGGGCGCGGCTGCGGGCGGCGCTACCGGTGTTGGTGCTGGGTTCGGAGCCGGACGCGATAAATCATCGAGTAATGAGTTATGGACCGTGGGTTCATTGTTCCCGCTGGGCTCGCCTTGCTGCGTTATGCGATCACATCGCTCCCTGGCGAGTAGCATCCTCAACATTACACCTTTTTACTTTCTCGCCAACTGTCTTTACAAAGAATAGTGAAAGTAAGAGCGCCGCGAAAAAAGGCAGTTTTCGCGAGAAAAACTCGTATTGTGGAACTCGTTACCAAAATAGTGGATAATTTTTGCTCACATATGTTGTTAATATCTTCCTCCAATATGATGTGAACTCACAATCCATGGATCCTTGATACCATAGAGTTGGTTTTCGGTAAAACGACTGTCCGTCCGTGGAACACACTAGTGCCCAAAACTTTCATAGTGTAACGTATTAGCCAGCGTGCCTCGTGGCATCTATTTGGGGACGCTTGGCAGGATTAGTCTCGCCACAGGAAGTAGGGTTTTTCCGTAAAGGGAAGAACGCGGAGACGGGAGACACAAGGCTTTGGGTGTCTTCCGGCTTATAGAAGCTTTTCACTGTTATAACAAGCGAGGGGGTGGCGTGACGTAGTAGGTCACGTGGGCCTCGCCTATATAACTGAGTGTACAGAGCCAGTAGGTAGGTTCTGGAGACGGTGGGAGAACCTCGTGCGTGTGCACAAAACTTGGCGCCAAGACGGTGCATATGCGAGCCAGGCTCGCGAGGCTGGAGTCATTAGTTGACGAAGCCTGCGGACTTTATGTCCTTGGGTGACTGCGGTCACGGGGGAGCGATGCTGTGTGCGTGCTCCGAGGTGAAGAGTGGTTGAGTGCCACGATTCACGCCGATTCTCAATCGGATAAGATCGCTCCTGCGATCGAGGCAAACCAGCCGTTGGTGCGCCAGAACGGACTTTGTGTCCCAGCGTGACATCCGGTCACGGAAGCTAGGCTTTGTGCGCGCTTCAAAAGTAGGAGTGGCGAATGCCACAATCAAAACCATCTTCAATCGGGTTTTGGATCGCTCCCGCGATCAGGGGATAGTAGGTCTTTCAGAGCTAGGGTGTAAGTAGATTATTAAGTGTATATATTTGTTTTGTTTTGTTTTCTTGTTAATAAATATATTTGTTATACGAAAGCTCTGTGTCTGTGGTCGCTGTGAGTATCCATGACGTCACAATAGTATTCCCTCCAAAATGGATATTCCCCTACTGATCAGACCGATCAGGAGACCCTGAGACTTTGAAATTGATATTTTAATTTTTGGTGTACTTTATATGAAGCCTCAAAAAAATTATCTATGTTTATAAAATGACGTTTTGAATTTCGGGTCTTATGCGATTTTTTCAGCTAAGGACAATTCATCGGAAACATAAAAAACATTGCGGACAAAGTATCGATATTAAAAACATCGGATTCAATAAATCGTTCTTTATAACAGCAATGCTTTAAACACCGGCATCCATGTTGCGTCCCTCATGTTCAGCACATTAAGCGAACCCTCAACAGCCGTCCGCGATCTTCTGTCGTCGACACTCCAGATCGTTACGAAACTGGAACGCTCACGGCTTCTGAAATTGGCGAAGCAAATATTATCAACCTCAAATATACACCTTCAAAGTGTACTTATTGTGGGGTATTTTTAAACATAAACGTTAACCTCAAAATAATACGCCGGAGTCGATAACCTGAGTTAGCTGGGTCATTATATACTATAACCATCAATTACTTAATAAGCTATTTATAAACATATGTTGCTCAAGGATGTTCGTTTATAGCTTCTTTCTTGGAGGTTTTCTTCTAACGAACATTGCAAGAACAATAGAAAGTCAGTCAACCTTTCGTTGTTAGGCGACAGCCATACAAATGCCACATGCTTTTATTCTAATACTACACCGTCTTTATGGTGACTAGCTTTCTTATGACATCGTAAAATAATCGTGCGTGCAAATACAGGTTATATTGGTAACAATGCTCTTGCATTCTGCAAAAAGAAGTATGTAGTTGACTGTATCGCAGGTTGTATGGCAAATATTATTATGATATCTAATAAAAAACTATTTTAATGAGAAATATTGTTTCCTAAAACCATAAAGAGTAAACTTTAGATGTGAAAAATTGTTTGTTTCTTGTGAATTCTTTTCTTTAAATGTGCATCGTCATTTAACTAATGTGTGTGTGTGTGTGTTTGTGTATGCGTGCGCGTCTGTTTGTGTGTGTGTGTGTGTGTATGTGCGTGTAAAAATGCTCTGATTACTGCTTGCAACTTGTCTTTAATGTATTTTTTTCTTCGCTTATGGAAAGAAAGACATTTTCTCATAAATGCGGATAAAAAGATGAAGTGTTACATTAATTCTTATAATTTTCATTGCATTTAAATGTCGTTATTGGAAAGATTTTGCGTGCCATTTCTGTTCATATTAGCAATTTCATAAGTTGACTTCTAACATTTCCTGTGCTTACTCTCACATTTAATTATTCCTTCCTTCTCTTCCTCCTGGCACCTCTCTCTTTCTCTCTCTCATTCCCTCTAACTCACTTTCACTCGTCTATTTCCCCCTCTCTTTCATTATCTGTCTCTGATTACCTCTCACACATTCCCCCCTTTCTCTTTGTCATTCCCCCCTCTCTCTTATCCTCCTTCTCTTTCCCTCTGTCTCTTTCCCTCTCTCTCTTTCCCTCTCTCTCTTTCCCTCTCTCTCTTTCCCTCTTTCTTTCCCTCTCTGTGTCTTTCCCTCTCTGTGTCTTCCCCTCTCTCTGTCTTTTTCCCTCTCTCTGTCTTTTTCCCTCTCTCTGTCTCTTTCCCTCTCTCTGTCTCTTTCCCTCTCTCTGTCTATTTCCCCCCCCCCTCTCTCTCTCTATTTTCCTTTCTTTTCCCCTCCGTCTGTCTCTTAATTTTTTCGTCTCTTCCTACGTCATCCTCTCTTCTTTGTACTTTCTTACTTTCCTTTGTTACCGCATTCATTTCATCTTGCAAACATCTCTTTTGTCGATGTCCCGAAGGCAGCTGTTTTCTTTTCCGGCGAGCCCCTCCGCATTTCGCCGCACCGCGCCTCTCCCCCGCAGTGCGGCATAGCGCGGCGCGGCCGCCCGGCTAATGAGCGCCTAATTGGGGGACAATGGCGCGGCGCTCGTCGCTTTATGGCGGCAATCGCCGGGCCCTCGCCGCCTCGCGCTTTGTCCCGCGCGCGTTCGGTTTGTTTCCTCCGCGACTGCGCAGGCGCCCGCCGCGTCATGCGAGACGCTGGCTCATGCGCACGCAGCCTCCCGTCCGCGCGCGATGCTAAGTTATTGTTCGGGCGTTGGGTGCAAAAACGAAACTCTGAGAGCGCTCGTACATTTCATTGCGGATCATCCCCGATCCTTAAATTACGAGAGCGATAATACTTGTATTTTTCAAACAGGTTCTGTGAAAAAAAGGAAGAGTAAATCGACGTAATTAGAGAATGTAAATGAGCTTGTATAACATGACGAAATAGTCTACAAGTCAGGATTCAGACGCCATTTTATCCGATGTTTACGACCTCCTCCTTGCCAGCGTGCAGCTAGGCTTCACAAGCGCGTCATTTTCCTTTATGTAGGGAGCACTGTCAGAGCTCATTATTTGTGACAGTACGCGCCCATCCGTAATTGCACGTATCCTCCTCCTGCAGGAGCTCTCGGAGGGTGTCCGTTTTCTCATTTTCCTGTGAGGACCCGAACCCGGCCGAGCGGCGAGGATATAAAACCGGGCGTCCGTGGCGTTTCCCAAACGGCCACAATGGGCGCTCATTATGGCATCTCATTCTCCGGCCGCTATCAGCGCGGCGACGGCGACGGCGGCGGCGACGGGCCGCGACGTTCGGAGGTCCTCGACCCCGCGCGCCTCCCGCCCCCGCTCGCGCCGGCGGCCACGGCGCGTTTATGATCGCGGGATCAAGTTCTGCGAGCGCCGCTTTGTCCTCGGCGCCCTGAGATATCGTCAAATTTGTTTAAAATAAAGCGGTCGTAAAGCGGGGACGGCCCCGGCGCTCCCGGGAATCCGCTGCTCGAGGAATGCCGCCGCCGCCGCCGCCGCCGCCGCCACCTTGCCGCCGAGGACGCGCCGCGCTTCCGCCGCTAACGCCTGCGCCGATGACGCCTTCGCCGTTGCCAAATCCCCGACGTTTTTCATGCCGCCTTTGCTTTGCCGGCCGTATCGGGGTTCTAATCAGTTTGTTTCTTGTTTATTTAATCGTGTTTCCAGGCATTCCCCTTTCTTTTATTACTTCTTTTAATTCACTTATTCTTTCGGTTGGATGTTTTCAATTTCGGAGTTCTTCTTCGCGGTAAAAGGCCGGTAAAAGTGGCGCCAGTGTCATTTTTGTTCATGTCTCTGAATTTTTGAAAATTGTTATACCAATAATTTAAAAAATTGTTTTCACTACATTTTTTTAGTCTCCCAGTATCTAATTTGCTCACGTTTCCTTTTTCGTGCTATCTTATTCTTGTGTGTGAATTGTATAAGTGAATTATCATGTTTGCCACCGAGCATTAGCTCAAAGCGAACTTTAATAAATCTATCTATCTATCTATCTATCTATCTATCTATCTATCTATCTAATCTATCTATCTATCTATCTATCTCTCTATCTATATGCTTCTCTTTCTCTTACTTCTTGCACAGTTTTCTACTATAATCATATATCATTAACGGTACACCAGAGCCAATACTGCTAGTATTCCCCAATTTTAATGACTTCTATATAACCATTGAAAACTAAAAAAAAATTATTGTTAAACGTTATAAACTACAAACAATTTTTATTTGCGTTTCATATTCTATCGTTCGGCTCTACATTTACAAAAACAATTAGTGATGATAACATTTTTGGACAGAATATTGTGTTGCCACATCTTCCACAGTTTTTCATGAGCCGTCACTCAGATCTGGCAAAAATTCAATCAAGTTGACTTCTTAAAACCAGACCACATCAATACTGAAATATTGGGAGCTTTTCCAGAGTCAAAAGAGGTAACATGGAAATGAAAGGAGTGCACTAACAAATGAAAAGTCAATACATACTGGCGGACTGCAGTGGCAAAATGTCGCTAAACAAAACTACACTAAATGGATTTCCCAAAACCACTCACGCTGCTAAAGAACAAGAAATGAAATACTATCGTATAACACTGCAATAAATCAAAAACTTTTAACAAAAGTAAAAAAAAATCAATTCATTCATTAGTAATTCCGGAGGCTTCAACTGCTGAGGTTTTTAGTCCTGTAGATGTATTATGTTTTATCAAGGGAGGTGGCGGTGATCTTCCTCAGCTTAAAAGAACGATTCGGCGCCAACCTGCCCATTGGCTGGCGTTTTTTTTACCCAACAGGTATCTCCCACCAACGTGGCATCGCCCCACCCGGGACAAACTCCAAGCTCTTGACAGGTCTCCCGACATGTGCGGTAGTGTAGGGCATATAAGTGTAAGGGGTGAGGAAAGGACAAGGAACGGGAAGGAAAGATCGCGCGCCGACCGTGGCCCGTTTGTTAGGGTACTGCTCCGGCTTTCGTCTGGTGTTGATCGGAGAAACCACGGAAAATCTAGCTGTCTAGATAGTGTAAAAATGCTGTCACTGTCGGGATTTGAACCCTAGATTCTCCTGGTACAAAAAGCATTTCAAGAATACTGCAATAAAACAGATGATTACCACATGTAACATTTTTGAACTAAATATTTCCGTTAAAACGATGTTTACAATTTATAATGATACTCAAATGTCACTTTTGGGGCTAAAAGTATACATACGTAATATTTATGTACTTGGCGCGGCAGCCCGTGAGCGGGCTCAGGCCTACCGGTGACGTCCGTACCTCGCGGCCATGGGTTAAGGGGGTACGTGTGGTTAGCACGTGGACATCCCCACGCCGTATTTCTCAAGCTGAGAATTGAATTTTCTCATCGTCACCCTGCAACATACACTGGGACATTGCAAGGAAAAAAACACACTATAATCTTCACTCAACCGGAAATCGAATCCGGGGCCGCGATACAAACATAAGTATATATAAATATTAATTGTCAGGTGATCTATTACTTTAAACAATGCAATAAATGGTACACTTTTTATTTCAATATTAATTAATATGAAAAAAGTGTTATATCATCAAATGAAATAGACATTTTCATTCACATTCCACCATTAACATTTGTTTTACGTCAACACTGTATAGTCATGCTTATTTACCTTGTCATTTGCGGCATAATTTCTTCCTTTCACTTTCCTTGTCCTTTCATAAGAGTTGAACAGAATCTGTAATTTCTGGTCCAAACCTAATATTGTCATTAAATTGGCAGAATAAGAGTACTATGGTAATGCACTGTTTACTAACTAATTATTGCCGCCCACGCTCTAGAAAATGGCGCTTACAGGAGGAAATGGGGAAGGACAAATCAATACAACATCCTTCGCCATACGTTTTTTGCCGCCTTTCGGACTGTTCGAATGTGAAACAGTACTACAACACTGGCGTCACTCTTTCAATCGGAGTGTCTCAAGGATTCTCAAAGGACGAGTACTGTTATTCTACTTGCAGATCAACTTCAACGCGTTTTTGAGTTTGACTAAACGTCTCAAATGAATATTGCAAAACTGAACAACTCTGATAGTGGTCAAAATCTCTGCCCATTACTCGATTACATCGTATATGGGGATTACTCCCCATGTACGATGTAATATGAATACATGGAATTTCAAAACTCACGTTTTCTTTATCTACGTGTTTTGACAGTCCTATGGTTGCAAATTGTGCCTTCATTTCTTTTATCATAAACATATTTTTCAAAGTAGTTAAGATACGTAATTATACATACAAATCGTCAAAAAGTCCTATCTGGAGAAAAATTATTAATTCAAATCAATTAATATCAATCAAAGCGAAAAGTGTTTCATAATCCACACATTTCATATATAATTTACTTCAAGTCTCTTTCAAAGAATTTACGATAATATCCAATATCGATTTAAGCAGTTCATTGTTTCATTTTGATTTAATAAAATTTTATATTAATCGTTTATAAATATATGGGGAGCACGTCATACTGGAAGATGACCACGAGTTCCATTATGCGCTAAAAATATGTAGATTGGGACAGAAATAAATTTTAGTTAAGGGTGCGTTCAAGGTTTTCTCACCTGCCTATCGTAGAAAGGGCTACCAAATTTTTTTGTATCATTTTCATGTTTAGATTTACAATTCTTTAGAATGTTTCTTAATTCTTTAGAATGTTTTAGTGGATTGTAAATTAATTGTTTAAACCTTTTCTTTGGTTTAAAGGTATCTTGTTACATGACTAATAGCTAAATAGATAGCAATCAAAGTCTAATTGGTTCAGAATAAATCACCGTATTGTCATTTTTAACACATTTAAAGAACTGTTTCCAACTTTGGATCAGCTTCCTATCGTAATAATTATGTAACAGAATGTCAAAACATTGTCTAGTACTAGAAGTTCCTCTTCTGTTACGCCTATTCCTTCATAATTTCCCGTAGTAAGACTAATGACATGTAAGCTATTTCCCAACCGCTTATTTCTGAGCACTTATTTTCGCGTGAGAACGTTTGTATGCTCCGTTTAAATAGTACATACCTCGAGTTGTTACCGGAGAATAAAGTATCACCGGCGAGAAACCTATATTTGCAAGGTTACTGCATTAGCACGCGAGCCCCACTTCCAGGCGCGCTGGGCTAATTGCGAGGGGTGGCCTGGGAAATGAAGCAGATCTTCCTCGGCGTTCCGCGAACGCTTCATTGAATTTCAAACAAACCCCCGCAATTTCAGCCGTTTTGTGGCGGCGGATCCGTATGTGAACGCGTCGTTTACCGCCGCCGCCATTACCTCCATGCGAAGCCTCCGTGCTCTTCGCTGCGGCAGCGATCGAATGCTCGGCACGCGCGGACTCGGTTCAGCTTTTGAACGAGCTGATTTGAGATGAATGACGTAAAACTATAAAGTTCTAGTAAACTTTAAAAGGATTTTCAGTTTTGTTAAATATCTTACCAAAATTATAGGCATTCATTTTGAATATTAATTTTTCATGTTGTTATTATGGTACAAGATTTGAAGTGGAAATATTAAAGTTCATTGTTAGATGAAAATTATTATTTTTTTAAAATACACTTCTTGGAAGGAATAGAATACTGAAGACTTTACAAAGGAATTTCCTTCGAAAGTTTTGAAGGAATCATGAATTGGGAGAATAAGGGAGCTACATACTCTGAACATTTATACACAACATAATAATTAAGGAGTACATGAATTGAATTGTTTAATAAATGGCAATTCCTACTACTTTTTCCACTTTCTTGCTGATATTTCTGCTTTTTGGTATGTATTATGTTCAACATTTTACCTATCTTTGATAGTTAGAATTTCGGAAGACAACATTATTTTGAAATTGAACATTTACTTGCCATTAATGACGTATCCTGGAATGTATATAATCAGAGTGAAATATAATGTATACATTTGTTATTAATCAAGAAATCGTCTACTTTTACTAAATAGTATCGACATGAATTGGAAAGATTTATTTTAAAATTTGTATTATGATCATAACGACTTACCCAAACTGAAATCCATGCTGGAAACTCATGTTGGATTCACGTTTGATACTTCAAGTTGTGAGCATCTGCGTTGTAATACGCAGACAAATATTGCACATGACTTCTCACTGGGCGTGATTGTCGTGCTGTATAGGTTTCCGTCTGCCTCCGGGCCAAGGGGCAGGGGCGAGGCCGGGGGGCGGGGTTACCGCCCACGCTCGCCCGGTGCGCTAATTGAGGCTGCTGGCGGCGGCGGCGCTGCGGGGGCCGAACACTGAGCCCCGCCCACGCGCCCGCGGCCGCCACCGCCCACGCGGGAGGCGAAAGGCTGCCTAATAGCGCGTACCTCCGCCCCCGCCCCCGCTCCCGCTCCCGCCCCCGTCTCCAACGCCCTGCGGCCGGCGCCGCGCTGTTTGCCTTGCAGATCGGTGGAGGAATTTGGCGCTTTCCAACAGTCGTATGAAAAGGGGAAGTGTACGAGAGGATACAAGCAGAAAAGATTAGAGGGGTTAAAACATTTTAATTTGTTTTTTACTTATCGAAGTATACGTAATTAAAACTCACTGGAAGAGAATTCTACCGACCGGCTGCTGTCATCGTAGTTTTGTGAGATTCATACCAGCAATATCAAGCGATTGTTGGAGAAGCATCCCAAAAAACTAGCCATACGCCGCGCGCGATCTTTTCTCCCTCATCCTTGTCCCCTCCTTTCCTTTTACGCTGAACACTTACCCTGAACACTTACCCTGAACACTTACCGTGAACACTTACCAGAGCCACACGTGTCGGGTGACCAAGCACAAGCCTACAGCTTGGCGGTTCCCTACTGGTTGAGAAAACAAGAGAGGGGAAATGCCTCAATGTGACGTGTAGCTTGGCACTAGATGTCATATTATAGAGGGGATAATATCCCCTACATTCGGGTTGTAAAATTTACTGCAAGTATGGTAGTAATGATCACACCAGTGGACGTCCCCGAAAACCGTCATAATCCGTTAATCAAATATAACAATATAAATATTTTTGACACACAAATTAATAGATATATCATTTACAGAAAGTTTACAAATTTGTTCAGTTCACAGAATATGACGAAAGAAGGTAAGTTATATTTTTCCCGCGATTCACGGCTCTGCTCCATTTTTTATTTACTTATTCCTTTGTGAGTTGTGGTGCTGAATGCCTTAAGTTCTGCTAACTGCAGAACCAAAGAGCCGTCAATCCGAAATTTAGCCTTGAGTGACTTCCAAGGGTGTGATACGGAGTAAAGTAGTATATATTTCAATACATCAGTATAACGCTTGTACAGTTGATTACTCCAGTAAATGCCGTTAAATAAAGAATGTTTATTTCGTACTCAGTGAAAATAATCTCTCACCTACCCTATTTCCCTTTTCGACTTCGTCTATGTGTTCCATTCTCCTGTACACTTTTTCCATCTCCCCTCCGGCCTACGCCAGCGAAGCTGAACCGCAAGAAAGCTACAAGGATGCCATGGTTGCATATCTAAATCCCGGGGTCAAGCTTCCGTGTGGAAAGTTGCGATATCGTTGTGATGAGTGGAGGGGGGGGTCTGCACATATAGGAAAATATTGCACCGCCGAGTACGTTGCACGTCAGACGATGAAATACGAACGGCGGAGCGGCCACTAGATTTTCTCACGTCAGCTCGATCCTGGCCGGCCTGGAGCAATGCATCACGCGGCATTTTATTTGTGCGCGGCACGCAATTTCGCATAGGACTCCGCCATAGAGCGCCGCTTCCTCCTTCAGCTGCGCGGAATGCGCCATTGCGTGCTTGCTGGAGGCTGCGCGCTGAACAGCGTTTTCCCCTCCTTATGAAATATTCCCACTTTGCAACCCGCGTCACACGCACTCCCTCCCGTACGTGTAAACGACAATCTTTAACTTCATAATTATGCGCTCGAAATACATCTACTCGTTTCAGCAATGAATTCGTTCGATCTTTTTTTCTCATGTGCGGATTGGTTCATGTGTGAACTATAAATATGTGAAAAGTTGTATGCTATAAAGAGTAACCACAGAGGTATTTGTAGCTACGAGTATAATGTAAAGCAAGCAAGGTAGGTAAGAAAAATTATGTGTTGGATATAATTTTTAAAAAAGGGGTTGCGTCAGCTGAGTACTTATTTGGTAACATGGGCGACGACTTCGAACCCAACTACAGCTGGGGAGTTTTATCTGCCAAACTACTATCCAGGGCGAATCTAAGATCGACTCAGCCTCCATTCAAAATGAGTACCATTGTACATTCACTGTATTCATTATCAAATGAAGCCTGGTGATTCCCCCCCCCCCTAATCTTCTCACCAAAAGGTCAGTCGATTTCCAACGGTGAGGGGCGTGGAAGTTGGGAAAACAAATGCTCTCAAAGGCTAATACAAAGTGATCCTAACCGTTTATATTTCTTAGCAGGTTGTACCTGCCATACTTAAATATACAAAGGGTAAAAAATATAATTTTTATTTCGCAGCATTTGACAAATATTGTAGCTAAATAAAACTACGTTTACTTAAATGCATATTACTTATTGTATTCAAATTATTGTATTAGAAATATTTTGTTAATATGAGCCTAAGTACAAAGTGAAACGTTTGGCTACATTTTTAAGGCCATTCTGAGAATTTTTAAAAAAATGTATTGATTATTATTAAAATTACCGTAATTAAAAGACAAGCTCGTAAATTTTTTGTTATCAGTAAAACTGCTATCACAATAAATTGTTCGATTTCATGACAATATCGAAACAGATTTAAAGCTCGCAACGATTTTTGAATTATGAAATTTGAATTCTGATTTAAGATGAGGTAAGATCTTTATCCATGTACTTCGGACTAGTGCTTGCATGGCATCTAACGCTTACGTGTTTCAGTTCAAGGCTTCTACGTCATTTCCATTCCATAATAGCTCTTGTAAGGAGAACAAACTCATGTGAAACTGATCACCTTACTTGACCTCACTTAAGAGCCGCAAAATTCCAGCGTTGGATCTGGAGTAGAAATTATAGGTTCGAAAAGCATTTCAGAATAACACTTCAACAAAAAATCCTTTTTTTAATTTGTTGTGTTAAAATGTCCTATTTTTTACGTCTTAGATAAGAAATAAATTCTGGAAAAGTGTTTTCTTTGTCTTATTATCAATTTTGCTTTTTTTAGCTCGCACAATTTTGTAAATACGAATGAATTCTCGTATCACTTTATAATCAGTGATTTTTGGAATTTCAGAAATATAAATTGGGAGTATATAATATTTTCGTCGTGTTTTCGAAAGCAAATTGTCAGAATAAGAACATTACAATGTTTTAAGAAATGTGTAATATCTTATATTCAAGCTGTGTATCTTTTTTCTATTTTTTGCAGCTTATTGTTTATTCTTTGTGTATTATATTCAATACACAAATATTATAGAGCATGGAGAGAAGTTCATATTTTACACTATTATTTTATATAGATATTTTCGTAAAAACGAGTAATCGGTGAAATTTGCTAATAATTTTTACTACGTTCGTTTTATCGCAATAGCTTTCCACCTCTTGTCATCTTTTAAACGTTTCAGCCCTCAGGTTCGCATCTGCACATAATACTAATCGTGAAGTCGTAATGAAGCTCGCATTTGTATAACCCAGCAGATGAAACGTCTGAAGTCAGTATAATTAAATCAGAGCATAGTGTCGCAAAACGCCTCCTTGGGGCTTCCCCACCAAAGATGCTGCAAAGGGAACGGTTTCGTTGCAAAGCCACCACAGCCGTCCGCGGGTGGGAGGTGGCAGCGGGGGGCGGGGGCAGGGGACGGGGGGGGCGCTGCCTGTCGGGCGCTCTAATCCGCTCCGCGTCGCGTAATCGTGTGCGTTTTACGGCGCTGGAGCCGCCGGGCCACGGTCGAGAGGTGGCGGTGGCGGTGGGCGGTGGGACGGTGGCGACAGGGGTGACGGTCGGGTGGCGGCGTCGACGGCGGGGTGGCGGCGGCGGAGGCGGGGCGGCGGCGGCACCTGCGAGAGCGGTTCGGGTTTCGCGGAGGCGGGGAGCTCGCCCGGAACGCGGGCGCGGCGGCGCGCCTGGGCCGTGGGAACAGCCTCGCCTCCCCCGCGCGCCCTCCCGCCATCGCCCGCCTCGCGCGCCCGCTAGCTGCGACACGCAAAACAGCCTCCCAACGGTGGCCGAACAAGTGAACTCCGCCTGGTTTAGTGTTTCTTGTCATGCAAAGTGTTCGATTGGTTCATGTTCTTGGATAACAATTAGTCGCAAATGTGAAGTTGAAAGGGTCGCTGAGTGTACTCTTAGTTCTTTGATTATTGTAAGAATGTATTCAGTGCAATGGAATATATTCTTTCTCTAAAAACAAAAATGATACAGTTAGAAAAGTGTATTAATAGAGCAAGACTGGATGTTCCCACGTTACTCAATATATCATTCTGATAGTTAATTTATATTTATTGATGGTCTTATTTCTGAGCCTCGTGAGTTCTATCTTAAATAACTCCCGTCTAGTATTTAAGGTTGAATGTCATTTTCCCAAAATGTCGAAATACGTTCTTCTAAAAGTAACTTTTTGTCGCTGTTTGCGACTTCTTTGGAATCTCCAATTTACTATTTTTGAACGGTTTTTTTAGAAGATTTGTTACCCAATTAAAACACTCGTAATATTCCTCTAAAATATTTAATTGATATAATATTGATATACGAACTAATATTTGATTGGTATAATATTGAGATACTTTTTAATATTAAATTTAAATTATAATTTTAATTTTCGTAATTTCTGTAAACGTGTATAATTAGCGTCAGGAATGTGTAGTGCAATAGAAGGAGAAGAATTTCACAACCGCTTCGCTCAGCACCGATTCCAAAACGGAACGAAAATTACTTTACGTCTCCCTGTCTGACTGCAACCGCGCGCCCGCGTATTGCCCGCCGCAGCGCCCTGCTTCATTTCCCATCCTTTCTCCTGCAACTCAGGGCTGCTGCGGATGCGGGACGGGCAGTGGGCGTTCTGACCCCGGTGCTGTAATTACCTACGAAGGAGCCCGGGGCCGGCGCCGAGGGCGGTAGGGCGTGGGCGAGGAGGTGGGGGCGTGTCGGAGTGCGCGAGAGAAACGAACGGAAAATCAGGTCGAGATCGCGGACGTGTGCTGTGGAACAGAGATTGCGCTAAACGGCGATTGTGGCAATTTTTATGCTTATGGAGAGGACGTGCTTTGTACTTGTTGCGCTTACGCGAATGTAAAGCGCGCCTTCGTTTCACCTGAAAGCACCAATTGAACCACTCCTTGCTTTGTTCGTCAGTTTGTATCCTGGAATGTAACCATGCATTTTGCAAATAAACACTTATGAGAATTTGTCAATTATTGTGGATATTATCCGTGCTGTCACAAATCACTAAAAACATTAATTATCCCCTGGAACTCAATAATATTCTCATTACTAAGACTTTTCTTCCAGATTTTAAATATTTACTTATATGAGGATTATTTTCCTTATCATTCAATAAGTTAACGTTTTTTTACTGACAAATTATTCGTAATTGAAAATTCAAATGCATTCAGTCTCGTTAGTAAATTGGGAGATTCAATAATAGTCAATTTTAACTCCGTCTCGGGTGTTTGGAAATACATGGAAGATTGCGACCCCCGAGTTAAAGTTCTGCGTGTGTTTCTATGATGATATTGAGCTGACGTACTGGCGTTTCCTATCCCCACGTACCTACACGTGTGTTACAACTGAAACATCAATTCATCGATAATCATTTCTCATAATTGTTTATCCCCTCATATTCACCTTTCCATTTGTCACACAGTGGATGGCTATTACATCTGCTCAGGAAACGGGAGGGCATGGCATATACGCCAAGGCTTCTCTGGCATAAGTCCGAGAACCATTATCATCATCATCATAATCATCATTCCTACAATACTTTGTTAGCAGGTATTGCAAAGTAAGGTCCGAGTCATATTAACAATAGTTAAAATGTTTCTTTTCATTTCAAAATCTCATTGAATCAAAAGTCTCGAGTTCACTTCTTTGTAATTTTCACTCATAATCACTGAGTGGAAGGATCTCAACGACATCTCACGGGACTTAGTATTTTTTCAACAGTCCTGTCGCTTTTTACGTTGCATCATTTTCCTTCGAAATCTTGCGTTGACTCCTCTCCTCGAATCGGATTATTCACGGAGAATTTTGTTGAGCCCAGACGTCGACTACTTATTCTTTACGCCAAATCACCCGCTTAAACGCCACTAAAATGCCGAGTCGACCCCGAAGCGACAGCCTTGCCACCGGCGCCACGGCATCCGGGAGGCAGCCGGAAATTCTTGGGAGGCTCAGTTAAAATTCCCGCTGTCGCTGACGACGCGGAGCGGTGATGGCGGCGGCGGCGGTGGCTGCGGGCGGCGGCGGGCGGCGGGCGGTAGGGCCCTATAACTCCCATATAACGTGGTGGAGACCATTACGGTGGCGCGCTCTTCTGCATCACCTTCTTTACAGGAACTAAAACAGGAACTGCTGCCAACGATACTTTAAACGTGCGTGACTGCTGCTTGAGTTCGCGGGTCGCAAGCAGGACCATAATGTTACAAAAGATAACGTCTACGTTCGCGCTTTCTTTAGAAGTTTCTTACAAGTAGAGATTATGAATAATTGTACATTTAGAAGACAATTTTCGTATTTGTCACAAATTAGCCAATTTGTGTGTGGGAAAGTTGCTGAGCCTAACCGACACTTGCGCTTTCTATAGTAGCAACCTCGAGCTTTGTCCCCGATTTTGATGGAGAGTTTTCGGGCCCTGGTGGACGGATTCTGCCGGACGGACGGAGAGTTCGGGGCCGTGGGAGCCCCGCTGCGGCCTCTCGCAGCTTGGCGAAGCTCGCAAGGCACCAATCTGGTCATTTTAGACGAAGTACATTCGAACCCCCGGCGCCGACTCGGATGCCTCAGGGCAACAATTGATGTCACGATATTGCCTCTGCCCGGGAGGTGCCGACAATGGCAGACTTTTCGAGATAAGCTAGACTGCTAGGTCGAATTCAGTTTCTGTGTGGAGGAGAATTCTAACGGCCAGCTGCTTCATCTATTGGTTTTCCGTGGGTTCTCCGACCGACGCCTGGCAAATGCCGGAGCAGTACTCTAACAATCGGACCCCGGACCGCGCGCGATCTTTCCTTCCCCTTCCTTGTTCTATCATCACCTCTCATGCCTACACTTCCACGCGTGTCGGGAGCTTAGAGCTTGTCCCAATTGGGGCGGTCCCCTGCCGATGGGAAATACCTGGTTGGGGAAAAATTCCACTAGCCGAGAAGTAGGCCGACGCTGTAACTCGCATGTATGCATGATGCATCATGAATGTAGTATATTTTAGATCTGCTTTTATGAAAAAATGTGATGCCTGGATAAAGGTAATACGTTTAGAGATAGGACAAGATTCAGTAACATCAATTTACTTTAATGTATTTCTTATTAAGTTAGAGTAATTATATTTTTATGATAAGCTTTCTTGGGATATGAGCAATGTCAGAATCACACGAAAAGGGCTGCTCATTTTAAGAATGGCATCGGCTGGATTCTTAAAAGACAGGAAAATAGACGTTTGAATCGAGCTCTATTAAAACGCTCCCATTAACGCTGACAAATCGACTCTTCGTCGCTTTGTGTACTTTCAAAACAGTTCTTTACTGTCTAAGTTAAAACTTCTTAGTGATCAGGGTGGTTGTTGATTATCAAATGTCTTAAGTGTAACTTGTAAAATGCCACCAATCATTGTGGCTTCGCCAATGCATTCAATCTCTCTCGTGTTTTTCCTCACTCCTTACGCTCTGCAAAATCAATGAAACTTTCAACTGAATCTTCTCCCATCCTATTTCAACCTTTTTTTATTATTTTTTCCTTCTGTTAGGTTTGGGAACAATATGAGCGGCTCAGAGTTTTAGACCAATTATTCCACGTAGATATTGACTACTATTGATTGTCAGTTTTGTGCATTCCTATAAAATGATTCATATCTAATGTTCATTTGTCTTGTAATATAATTAATTTTAACGAAGTTAATACGTTTAAATACTAATATTCCTTTTACTTGAAGACTGTAAAACAATCTAATTTTTATTTATCATAACTTGTCAGATACTCCTGAAACTTTATCGAAACTACTGTTTTAAAGAAAAAATCTTACTCGCCTTTAATGATTGATATCAACGCATCTTATCTTTAGAAATATTGATAATCCAGCTATGTATTATTTATCGTGGCTTGTTATCGTACATTATATACCGTCAGAACACCGAGCAATATTTTTTCTCTTCTAAATTTCTACAGCTCCTAAGTGCTTCCATGCACGTAAACCTACATGCTTTGGCGCTCCTGAGATAGTGGTTTGTGGCATGCATTGCGAAACAAGGAACAATGAATCAAGGAGAATAAATTACCAGTAGATAAAAGTGGATGGTAAAATACGGTTAGTGAACGTGAAAATAAAATGTACGCAAATGCACATGATTCAAATCTTATGTATACCAAAGAAAAAATAATAGAAACATAAACACTACATTAAGCTAAAAAAAAGTAGATAAATAATGAAGTCTTGAATGTATAACACTGATCCTGAAAGCCTATACATCTTACCATGAAATCTTGACTTTTCCTTTCTCGCATACTGCTTACGCAGGACAGAAAAAAATTGTAATGCTGCGAGAAAAACGGTGAGTTTTCGATAGAAAAATTCTTATTGCCGGGTCCTTGTAATGAAATAGTGGATAAATATAGTTGATACTCGTATATGTGCTAAATTACTTTTTCTAACACGCTTTGAAGTTAGAATGAACGCATTCATGTTCGGTGGGTCCTCGTTACCAAAAATCGGATTACAGCAAAACCAGCTGTCCAGTCTTTCTCCCTGTCCATCAACAATGTTAGGGGTTAACCGGAAGTAGTATTTTCATCAAAATTGATACTCCTCGATCAATACGACTGACATTGCGGTTCCGTGAATTCGATTCGAGTATTTTGATTTTGGGGTGTTTTTACACGAAGAGTATAGAACACTATCAAAATTTTCTCTAAAATGGGTCCAAATTTTTCTCTAAATTTTTTTACTCGAATAATTGAAAAAACGCTCAAGTGAATGGCGTATATCGCATTTTCGTTGAACTTTCTGAAATCTCGAAAATTGCAAAACTTTAAACTTTTTTGGCGATATTGAAGATAAATATGTTTCCCTAAATAAAATCCGTTCAAGTTCAAGGCCGGTTTTCAAAATTTTAATTCTATCGTATCACTTACACTTGTTTCCTAATATGAACAAAATATATCCATCACTCTGTCTTCAACTACACATAATAGCCTACTCAGAGATGCAATCAAAATCTACAGTAATTTGAATGTTAGATGTCTGGTCTCCACATCTTACAGCACAAAAATCTCTCCCTATATTTTTTCACCAAGGATTACACATTTATCCCATATTAAGGACATTTATCCCATATTAAGGAAAGTACTAGATAACTGAGCGTAAGCATAACAAGCATTTATTGGAAGCAAGAGGACACAGGCTGTGCCACATTTTCATTAATTTAACACTTTATTACCCCATTTAAAAATATTTTGAAATTAAACGTATAGCAACTCATTACAACACTCGTTACGACGGTGCATAACTCAAAAATGGTGCACTCTGAAACCGTTTGTTATTCGCTAGGAAAGGCGTTGCACTGCCCTCCTCCATACGGTTTAGGACAACTGACTGAAAATAAATTACTGAAGTCCTCGTTTAATTTCCAGTTAAACGTGGAGGAAAATAATTTGAACGTTATTGAGAACATGTAAGAGAAAATGTGGGGAATATATGGAAAAAAATGTGGAGAGCTTATGCGAGATCATGTGAGGAACATTAGGGGAACATGTAAGGGATACATGGGGAAAATATGCTGTGGGACACACATGCGCTGGGACCTGGGTTGGTTCCGAAGCAGTATTCTACAAAATTAAACCTTTTTGAAATCTCTATTACAATTTGAGAAGTTCAGATCTTCTGACTGTCCCTTTTTCGTCGCTTGGATATTGAGAAACCAATATAATATGAAAATCTATTTTATTAATTAATATAAACTGTGAATATGAATTAAAATTAAATAGAGGATCTTATATTTCAGGCAATTTAATTTCACAGATTAAAATCTGTGTTAATGAACGCTTAGCAATATTACTAGTGGAATGTTTTCATACACAGTACAGTGCGTGCAACACTTCAATGCTCATTTCATATATTCAATGCAGATTCATGCATTCATGTGCAATGGAAGTTCGAAGGTGGGTTCCAAGAAGAAACTATTTTGCCTTTCATAGAAATACGAATGGGGAGGGGCTCAAGGAGCCCACCACTTTTTTATTGTATTTTTGTGAAAGCTTTGTTTGGTGGCAAGATTATTAGCGAACATAAAAATTCTTAAAAGTTACATAAGCCTACCACCTTCATATTGCTGTCAGTTCATTTGACTCATGTACTCTACATTGTTAAAAATTAATGTGATTGTTCTGCTTGTTTTCCTCTTCGTTTTCCACAACAATGACGAAGATAAATGTAGCATTTTTTATACCGCCCTTTTTCTAGGGCGGGTTTGATAAACTATCCCTTCGTAGAAGACGACGTTTTTCCATTGTGCTTTTAGTGGTTGTATTATTTTCCCTTTTCATCTGTGTAGGAAAATTTGATTTTTTGCGTTGGTAATGTTGTCAACATTAATTCTTCGTAAACACTTTTGAATAGAACAGAGGATATGGGTGTGTCTATTTTTCAGTTGTTTATTCACTGAAGATACCAGCAACATTGACTGAAAACAAAATTGGAGGATGCTTGTAAAGGAGAGTATAATATCTTATTTGGATTAAAAGTGGATACCTTGTACGAATTTTTATTTTTAAATGTTCAGTAAATACATTACTCTTAATAAGTTCATAGACAATTTGTTTGTAAGAGTGGACTCGGCAAGCCGCTCCCCCGTTTCTATTTATACTCTCGAATAGGCGTTTGTATTTATACTCTCGAATTGCTACGGTTGAAGCAAATACTTACAGAGTGGGGAATCCCCACCAACGTTTCTATTTATTAGCAGTCACTCAAATAAATTGTTTTATAATTGCATTGAGATTTATCTTTTCTTTTCTTTTCTTTTGTATATCAGTTGAAATGTGCCTCTAACTTGCGTTCATTGTTGTCACTTTCATTCTCATTCTCATTTCAATGAAGTCTCACTTTCAGTGTTCAAGTTTCAAAAATGCGCTTCTTACGAAACAGTTCATTCCTTCCTGGACGAGTGTTTTATTATTTGCTGGGGAAAATTTCTGAATATCGGGTGTTCTAACAAAATTACCTAGAAAAAATCCGTTCTACAAGTTATTTTTACATTTTTTATACAGAAACTTTCGTTTATAGTTAACTAGCATAGAATTATCTCTGTCAAATTTTGTCAAATAATAAAAAAATATCGTGGCTTTACATATTAATAACTTCGTGACGATTATGTTGACTGTATTGTTCAGACCTTGAATATTTCCACAATCAGCCGTAGCAGACTTCGGCGTTGTAGTATCGTTGTTTTCGAGCTAGATGAGTCTCACCTCAAATGAAAGCTGGCGCAATTGTTTGATTCTGAGGAATTCGTTGGGCCGGCAATCCATTTGGGAGGCAGACATCACCTGTCCGCGCTGGCCGACCCCTCTCTTACTTCCCTTTCCCTCCCAGGCCCAGACCCAGGCCCGCCGCCCGTGGGACGACGGCCCAGCCGTCCCCGCGTTCGCCTCCGCCCAGGAGGACCTGTTCGGCGCCGCAGCCTCCGCACTGCAGGTCGCTTTAATTACGAATTTTAATTGCGTTATGACATACGGCGTTGGCGGCCTCTGCAGCAGGTTGGCGTGAACGGTGGCGACCGCGCGGCCCCCCTCCCCGCCCCCGCCCCTTGACCGCACCCCGGGCGTTGACCCCCCGCGCTTAGCATGCAGGCATACCTCCGCACGCGTTCCTTATTTCTCCTCCCATACCCAAAACCCGAACAACAACAACAACAACAAAAAACAAAAAGCCCCGTTTATTTTCCCCTCCCGATCCTCCACAAACCAGTATTTTACGCGGTAGTAATTTCGCGTTTAGTATTCAGTATGGTTCTGGCTGTTTTCTATTTTAAAGACGCGATGAGTGGACACATGCGGCGAACGCGCCCGACCTGCCGGCGCGCTCCGACTCGTCCCGGTCCCGGCCGGTCCCGGCCTGTCCCGGCTTGCCCATGGGAGAGCGTAATGGGGGGACGCGTAATGGCGGCGGTCGCGTAATAGAGCCGGTCGTAATTTGCAGACGCCGAGCCGCTTCGCGACTGGCCGCCGCCGCCGCCGCCGCCTTCGACGTCGCGATGCGTGATTGAGTCTCCCGGCAGCCGCACACGCCGTTCGCATTTCGTATCCCACCCCCTCCCCTCCCGCGTGCCCCATCCCTCTTGTCGGTGGGTTTGTAGCTTTCATGCTCTCCGTATGTCTGCTGTTTTCCCGTCTGCCCGAGGAGTGTGTGGGGAATTAATTCGGGCTGTGCTAACTTTGATTCTAGACCTGAATTCCTCTGGTGAAATTGATCTTGTAGAATTTGTCTACAGGTGAATAAGCATTGGGTGTACAGCCAACACTCTGTGGAGATCCCATTACGTGTCGCTTTGAACTAAAGAGGAAGGACAAAATACTTTTAACTACGTTGTACCAGCAATACACCGCGAAATATTGCAAAGCCTACCCATTATTGTATTTTACTCCCTTAGGTTGTACCGCTCAGTTTCGTGTCATTTATTGAAAAAAATTCAGATTGCTTTATTTTCCAAGTCAACTACTTAATGTTAATGTAGTCATTAGTCTTCATTTTCTTGGTTATAAACTCAGAACACTCAGCTCTAAAATGCTTTCAAACAATTGTTGAATGTTACTAATGGGCTTACTGAATGGGCGTATTCAGTATTTTTAAATAATACATTGGTCATATGTACATTTTATCTCATTTTCTTCAAAGAATTCGGAAAACGAAATTATGACAACCGAAATTTTTTAATCTTAACACTCGAGTGTCATTCTTTGAAGAATGGGCTGTGTTGGCGAATGAATTGATCGACCTCTTCAAATTGCATCTCAGTATTACCTGCCTGTCTGAGTAGTTAATCAAATCACAGCTGTTTACATGTCATCAAATATCGTAACATACATTTAATTTATATATATGATCCTAATCTTGTTTTGACATTTAATAAACAACATGGCCAGTGATGGCTCTTCCAAGGTCGCCTCATTCTTTTATGACTCAAGAGATATAGTTAAATTATGCAGAACGGGCAACTGTTTTTTGAAAACAAGCTGAAAATGTTTATCATTACTGCAAGACATTAGGGAATTTATAGTATTTTAGGTCATGATTTGACATAGCAATTTCCGGTAACAAGTTCTTGGAATTGCTGCATTAAGTCATCCTGTGAGAAAGAAGTTGGACATCGTGCGTAAACGCATGTCACCTCGGAAAAAACCTGTTCAACGCCTTCCCCATTATGATAATTGACTCTTCATTCTCGAACTAGTAAAAAGCAAAGACATGTCTTTGGTCCTGTCAGTTGTAATCGGCACACTGAAGTTGCCAGCGGTTCCGTTTGGAGGCTTCCACACCAGCGACAAACTGTAAATATTCGTAGAGCCTACGATCGGCAACGACCCACGGTGCCTCCGCGTAAAAGTCAACCAAATTCGACTTCCGTCGCTAGAAAGATTTCAGTCGTTGCACGGAGTAGAATTCTAGTATACGTAAGCTTCCGCGGCACGAATCCATAAATTCTCGGCTATCCGGGAGACGCCGCGTCGTTTGCTGAGTGACCTTCTTCACTGCCCTGAGGAAGCCTGCGACATGACAGGGGAAACTTTGGCCTCTCAGCCAACGACGCGGCGTCTCCCGGATAGCCGAGAATTTGTAGAATTCTAGAGTCTGGCTGCTCTGATTATTAGTTTTCCGTGGTTTCTGCGATCAATAGGTCAATGACAGAACGATATCCAAACAAACGAGCCATAGATCTTCCTTTTCATCGTCTTATCATCGCCCCTTACTTACACACTTACATTACACTTACTTACATGCACTACACTACCACACACATCCGTAGACCATTCTGAAACTTGGAGATTGACATGGCCGTGGCCCTACTGGGAGGAGACACCTTGTTGGGAAAAACACCGTAAATCAACATGTACGCCGGCGATGGATCTCGCTATCCAGATGGGAAGATTACCGCCTGGAAACACTAATCTATCAATTATTCGACTTCCAACAAAGTGACGAAGTGACCCCAACAGAGATTTCATCGCGTCCATCTCAATCTGCTTGCCACATACATCGCCGTTATCAGTAAGGCTTTATTAGTCAGTTCGATTAGTGTTACAAACTTCAGATTTTGCTATAATATCGACTTTAATGAACTGGTGTTCGCGTTGACTTCGTGATTTCTCCATCACCTCTCCAGTTGCAATCGTCACATCCTTATCTAAATCTTCCTTCCTGCCCCAGCTTTCCAATTTCGGTAGACTTGTAGATTTTCTGTTATGATTCCTCTTTCTCTGCTTCTTATTCCATTTCCAAAATTACTTCCATCCGTGTTTACTTCTATCTCGCTCAGTTGCCTTCATCTCTTTTCTATTACCAGTGTTGCCAACATCGCATTTGTTACTGATACTTCCGCGTTCATTATCACAACCAACCTCCGCTTCCATCTTTACCGCCTCCAACGTGGCCGATCATCGAATAAAAGCCACTTACTATTCTCGAAGAACGGGACCCCAGCGGGTGGGCGGGCTGGCGAACGGGGTGCTTCCCCACGCTCTCCCCTCTCCCCCGCCCCCCACCCCCCACCCCGCGCCGCTCCCACCGACTTAGTTGTCCATTCTAAATAGAGCCTGCTTAATACGCCCGCTTAAGTTGGCAAACCTGTTTAATGGCCGCGGGCTCCCGTCAGCGACGGCGATCGGGGCCCGCGTGATGTGTGGACCGATGCAAATGCAAGCAACTTTCCATCAAGTTGGCAGCCGTGGCGGAACTGCGCAATTTGCTAACCGCCCGCGTAGGGAGACTTCTGCACAGTGTGGTACGAAAGTTGGACAATAAAAGAAGAGAAAGTTTTGTTTGGTGTTGCATTCTTTGAAATGGTTTCAGAATTTTCTCCGTAAATAGTGTATACTTTTAGTTACTCTGACCGCTTTAGTGAACTGCTTCCATTAAAAAATTAAAATTCACGAGCATATTTTTATAAGTTTAATTTTTGTTTAGATCTTAATTTCAGTGTTCATCACTGTTCATTCAAAGATAAGTCATTTGAGTTATTTTCTCATATTTTAAGAAAAATGACTTATTCATTTCTGTTTTATCAAAAGTAACCTTTGTCTGTCATTTCCTTAATCGTACGGTGCGCACTGTATTTTTGATTTTTTTACCAACCAAAGGTTCATGTCGATCTGAAACAGTTGTAGACATTTCATCATCCAGTTTTCAGTCACCTTTTTTTCACTCCCCGCCATTATCCACGCATTATTTCAGTGATTAGTAGTTTGGGTCACAACACACAGAGTTCTTTACGGACAGCTGAAGCAATATATTTTATTGTTAAGGTAGACTCTGAAATGAAATAAGGTCGAGGTATTTGAACTAAATTGACCAATTTAGAGTTATAAATTACTTATTTCTTGATAATTCTTTGCCCGAGATTCTAATATGTGTGCCTCAGTTGCATTCATTGGTTTATAGTGTCTTTATTCCTCAGTTCCGAATCTGGTTTCTGAACCCTTACCATGATATGTATTCATTGATCCAGATTTTTCATTGAGTCTAGTTATCTTTACCATTACAGTGCATTCCATCTGAGTCACATAAATATTTGTTAATGTCTATAGCAACTTGAGAACAATATTTGGTAAACACATGCGCATCCAGTTACTTCAACATTTTACCTCCAACCAACAGTTTGGATAGCCCTGTCCGCATCATGTCAGGAGTTCCTTCGTTGCGTACTATGCCACTTAAAAAGAAGCATACGAGTGGTCCGTGGCCTCCATGTGCCCTTGCAATTTCCAGATCCCCTCCGCCCACATTTTATATTTCGCGTGCGGGGTGCGCGCTATGCTCTGGAGGCGGTGCGGAATGCCCACATAACTCCTGGACGCCTCCGCCATCCCGCTCCGCCTCACAGCCCCCCTGTTCCGGTTACGAAACGAAAATATACCTTGGTACGAGTGTATCAACTTGCACGAGATAGAACAATGAAGGTAAGTAGTGGGTTGCTGTGGTGACCAGTATGTTTTGGGACAGGCTGGCTAGAGTTAAAAAAAGATGACGATTAAGTCGTGATATTTGAAGTGAAATACTTGTTTAAACAACCAATTAGTAGTGTCTTGAAGTTCTTAGATTGGCGAAACCTTGGAGAAGGTATTAGATATAATTCATCGGTGGTTCAAGAATACAGAACAAAATATCCGCGAACGAGGAGCAGGTAACAGTTAACCGACAGATTAGTTATCCAGAACTTACGAACAATATATTTTATTTTTGTTGGGACTGTAAATGTTTTATTCGATAATTCTCAAGAGTGAGGAAAACGGACAACGACGTCGGGTAAATGGCAAGCATCGGCGGCTGAAATTATTGGAAACAACCATGATCGCGGTCGCCTACGGGAGCAAACACTGTTGCGGGACGAAGTTCAGAGGAAGGTAACAGTGTCCAGCACCTCCCTTTCGCTTCCTCCCCATCTGTCCCGCCCCGCTTCCCTTCCCTGCTCCCCGCCCTGCTCTCTCCGCTCCGCTCTGGCGTCTCAGAGACAAATTCGGCTGTCGACGGCGCGGCGCTGACCTCTGCCAACGAGCGCCTCGGCGCCGCCTTCTCGCGCGCTCGCGCTTTCGAGGTCAGCGCCTCAGCCCGCGCCTCGCGAGGGGTGTCCCGCAGGGGCCGAGGGCGCCCCCTCGCCGTCCACGAATAAGGAAGAAACCTCGGAGCCTCCTTACCTTTCTCTCTCATCCTCGACACATGGCCCAGCCGTGGGCGCTCGCTAAATCCACGAATAACGAGCAAACCTGGAAGCCTCCTTGTCATTCTCTGGCTCATCCTCGTCACATGGCTCAGTCATGGGCACTTGCTGAATCTACGAATAACAACAAACCTGGGAGCCTCCTTGCCATTCTCTCTCATCCTTGTCACATGGCTCAACCATGGGCGCACGCTGAAGCTCCATCCACGAATAACGAGCAAACCTCAGAGCCTCTTCGCGATTCTCTGTCCCATCCTCGTCACATGGCTCAGTCATGGGCACTTGCTGAATCTACGAATAACGAGCAAACCTGGAAGCCCCTTGCCATTCTCTCTAATCCTTGTCACATTGCTCAGTCATGGGCACTTGCTGAATCTACGAATAATAACAAACCTCAGAGCCTCTTTGCGATTCTCTGTCCCATCCTCGTCACCTGGGGCAGCGATGGGCCTTCGCTGAAGCTCCATCCGCGAATAACGAGGAAACCTCAGAGCCTCATTGCCATTCTTTGCGCGACTCTGATCGGATCCAAGGCGTGGAGTCTCGACGTTGGTAGGATGATCGAAGGCTTGGTCGAATTCAGCCGCTGTCTGGAGGAGAATTCTAGCGGTCAGCTGCTCTGATCGGTAGTTTTCTGTAGTTTCTGAGATCAACACCACGTGAATGCCGGAAAACGGGCTACGGATCCTACGCGATCTTACCTTCCTGTTCCTTGTACCATCCTCACCCACTACTTACACACATTTTTCCAGTCATTACACTACCAAACACGCCGGGAGACCAGTCGGGAACATTGAGCTAGTCCCGGATGGGCGGTGCTCTTCTGGTAAGAGATACCTGGAGAGGGCAGCTGTAGGTCGACGTGTAGATCAGCGCTGAATCTCGCCATTCAGCGAGGGAAGAACGCCGCCTCCTTGCGGGCTAAAACATTCACTACACTAACGGGGCAAGTCAGCATAGCAGTTAGCAAGTCGTGAAACAGCAATCAACAAGAAGGAAAGGGGAATTATAGGTTTCGGTTAAAGTTCTGGGTTCTATAAAAAAAATTGTACTCTCTTGTTTGTCACACAAGACAAAAAGTTAATGTAAAACCTCTGTGATAATAAATTACAGCCTCCCCAAGGATAATAGCGAGGAGAGGGGCAGTGAAAAGACGATTCGTATTGTTGGTAATATTGTTATTAAATGTATATTAGGACATATAAACTAAGTAATTTCAAGAGTAACAATACAAGTTTGGTTTTCTAAGAATCAAATGACGACAATCTTTGATACAGTTGGGATGCTAACGACCGATCTGCATCGAATCACAATGTTGTGCTGTGACTTTTGCAGCTGAAGTTAAGAATTCCTTGTTGTCTTTCCCAGGTTCGCGTATGATCTCCCGAAACTATCAGTTGTAAACTTGTTACTTTAAAAAATGCTCTTTTCATCCTGAGACAACAGAACTAAATTCGTCGATGTAAAATATAAGCACGTATACTTCTGATATTAATTTAGTAGAAGAGTTTCCATGCCAATCCTTGCGTTTAGAGAAATTATTTTATTTTTCTAAGCGACATGGTAAAATTTTGATACTATACTCATACCACAATTACAAATTTATTTCAAATGTAATAGCAAATCTAATTTAATTAATTTGCTTTCAGGAAAAACGACCAGGAAATTGATGTAATTCCGAAACCCAAATTTCGATTCGGTGAGTAGAGATGTATTTTTCTTTTTCCTATTGTATTATGAAAAATTAAATAATAAGCGTATCTGTGTTTTAGAGTCAGTGAAAATGTAGTGTTCTTAACTTAGTCTTAATGACCATTTCAGTTCCAATGAAAATAAATGTATTCCTCCTACAAATTTCTTTTTTTCTGTTCTACGATTTGCGGTGCGAAATGATAGCATAAAAAACAAATGCATGGTAATGTAACATTAATTTCAGTTTTCAATGAGTATTTGGGCAGCATTAATTATCGCTTCCCAACTATATTATGAAAAGAACTGCTTCCATATAATAGAAATTTCAATGCTTGTGAAGACAACAAACTTGAATGAACAACGAACATACACGAAAGCTTCCATTTTTTAAATTTCTGTCTTTAGAACTGAGTGACGTTTGATACGTGGCATATTGAAATGACCACGCATCACACAATCGGTAGAAATTGAAATGTATTGTTTTCCAATTAATAGTAGTTAGGTACATTTTTGGACACATTTTCAGATACAACCAATTTTTAATTACCATTTTTGACTGAAAACTAGTTGGAAAAGAGGTAGAGGGAGACCTAGAATGAAAATCGTAGAACTTTAAAACAAACTATAATTCAAAAACTACACAGAGATGAAGATCGCAGTGGAGAATAGAATGTCATTGGGACAAGACACTTTTTGTCTTTAAGATGATGACTCCTGGCGGATTTTGATGACCTAAAAAATCGCCAAAAATAATCTATAAAATGCTCGTAAAATGTTTTTAAAGTGCTGTAATTTTTTTAACAAAACAGTTCAGGCGAACAATCCAAGCTGTTGGATAAATTACTGAAGTAATCAAGGCTCCTTTCGTTCAAGTGAACTCAACCTCTTAACTTTTCTTTTTGACTTTTCTATATCAGAAAATCTCTGTCTTTAGTTATCCCGAAATCGGCCGAAGCGTCAATGGTGCTGACAGGTGTCTCAGAAACAAGATAACGTACACACAACCGGAGAGGTTAAAATTTCTAAGCAAAGAAATCGAATAGACTACTCTTGAATTCTGTGGAGAGCATTATTGTTGCATCTCGTAAATATTATTTTTAGCAAATAACATTATAGTGACATTAGAATTGATGAAATCAGTCACAAATGCTTTGAAAATGATAGAAAAAAATAAAAAAATATTTTTTTCCTGTTATTTAAGGTCGCATCAACTTCTAGATCATTAGCGACCACTATTTCGTGAAACTGTATGGTAACTATGAGGATGACACGATATGATGATAATGATAGGGGGTGAAAGGACTAACACAATACAACCATGCCCGAGGCGGGACTCGAACCAGCGATCCTTCGACCCTACTGCCTTAGCGATCTCGGCCATCCGTACCAGCAGAAAAAATTACTTATTCGTCGAAATCAACGAAAATACAAAAACGTGTCGCATAAAATACGTTATTTATTTTCTTGATAACAGAAAATGAATCTCTACACTAAAAGGCATCGTTCTCAAGTGTAACAAAACAATAACGTTTCATTAACATCCGCCCCTTAGTGATGACGATTATCTTGTTGCGATCACCGACGCAAACAAGAGAATCCAGCAGCGCGGTATGGCCGGGTAGCGGCGTGGCCACCCCTCGCGAGCCGAGACGGAAGCCGGGCGGGTGGACGGCCGAATTCGTACTTTGGCGACGGGCCGGGCGCGGGGCCGGGCCAGGCCGGGCGGGTCGGCGGGGGCCCGGCTCGTAAATTGGGCGCCGTCCTCCCGACGTGAGGCCCCGCTCGCCCCTGATAGAGCCACTCCGCCGCCCACGGCCCACGCCGCACATTCGCGGTCTATTTATGTTGCGTTATTTTCAGACGGGATACACAGGTTTGGCGGGTCAGGAAAGTGGAGAATACGCTAATGGCATGTCAACCATCGTCTCCTAGGTTTGCGGGAAGTTGTGTCTGTGCTGAAGTATGTTAAGTACAACTGCTTTTGTGTCTATGATGAAAAACGTATGCCGAACATGACGTAGGCTTTACATTGAAACAAACGTAAATGCATATTTTCAGAGAGAATAACTTAATTTAGTAGAGAAATAACAATGTTCTTCAATTATGTGTTTGTTTGTACTTCAAGGGGGAGTAATTGGAGGATATTGCAGTGAGATTACTGCCTGTCAAGAACTTTTGGACCATCATCGGGTTTGTTCGCTCAGGAATTACATCCGGAAGCACTTACAATTCTACTTCAGGCGGCGATATCTTTAGACGCATAGAAGACAGAGTCATCAAAATCCATTATGGTTTTTATCGAAAGGCAAACGTTAAGAATCTATTCAAATACGGCTCTCCTACTTCGTATTTAAATTATTTTCTAACGAATGTGGGTCTACTTCTTGTTTCCCACCCTTCAAAGTAATGAAAAAGTCAGTTGATCATTAAAGTCCAAATATTTAAATACGAGGAAACTCATGTTTCTTTCAGTTATGATCAATGTTACATGATGGAATAACTTATTTAAAGTTCCAATATTGATCTAAATCACAATAAATTAGCCAATTTAAAATAACAATAAATTTCAGTTTTACTTTTTCCGTCTTGGACCAAAAGATACTCATCTATTAGGCTGCATTAAACGTTCTAACAAATTTTTAATATAATTCTTTCCTTGGTTATTCAGGTGTTATCTAAAGGAGAATTCTGGCGACCGCTTGCTCTGGATAGGTAGTTTTTTATGGTAAAAATGCCTGAGCAGTACCCTAACAAACGAACCACTGGCCGCGCGGGATCTTTCCTTCCTCTTCCTTGTCATATCTTCACCTTCTTACACATACCTATACTAACATTCACTACACTACCACACATGTAGAGCTTAGAGCTTGGAGCTTGTTCAGACTGGAGAGGTTGGTAGGAGATATCTGCATGGGATATCTCGCAAGCCGACGTGTAGACCGGATCTAAGCATCTGACAGGGGAAAAACACAGCTTTCCCCAGCGATAAAACATGTACTACACTTACTGGACAATGACCTTCGTAGTTGACGCACCCGGAATCACGAAATAGTCAATCAAAAGCGATTCTCCGGCTTGTGCAAAGCCAGGTACTAATTTTTTGACAGTTCGAAGACAGATTTCGCCAAAGGATACGCTAGTCCTTGTGATTGTTGCATCCGCACGGCGTCTCCCGGAACAGCCACGGTCGGCTCCGCGGCCATCTCCGCATCAGACGCCGGCCATCGCCCATCGCCCATGGCAGGGGCGGGCTGCCTCACAGAGCGCTGTTGAGCGGGCCGGAACGGGCGGAGTCCCCGGCGGGCGCACCTGAAGACACAATACGCGCCTCTCCGTCAGCGCACACGCCCTGCGCGCAATATAAAGCCAATACGCCGCGCTGTTCTCTCCCGAAAAGATCGCTTAGGCGGAAAGCAAAAAGAGAAGACCGCGACGGCGGCGGCGGCGGCAGCGCGGAGAACAAACAGCGGAAAAAAGTGTTCCCGGCGAAGTTACTTCGTTTAACTTAAATCGTACGCATTGTGCGGTCGGGCTTCTGTCCATAGAACGTCTATTAACGAGTCGAAGGGAAGAACAAAACGGCCCGCTCAGCGTCTGCCTCCGCCGCCGCGCCCCGCCCTTCGCACACACAAACAATAAATAACTGTATACGGAGACGTCGCTCCGAAGAGAGACGGCCATTGTGCGCGCGCTCGCCTTCATTTGTTCAGCGAGCGGCAACTTTGCGCAAACAGTCGAAAGCCGTCGAGTGCGCGGCGCGGCGCCGGCGCAGGGCTCTCGGCCGCGGGGGGGGGGCGCGCACGGCGACAGGTGGGTGGCAGTGCTTTGCGCTCCGGGCAGAAGACGCTCAGTCGAGCGCTGCCGCGGGGCGAACGATGCAACGACACTGAGAATAGCGCGCTCCCGCATGAAAGAAATTCGCATTCTGTCGCTGTCTGGAGGAGAATTCTAGCGGCCAGGTGATTGGTAGATTGCAGTGTTTTTTCCGATCAACAACGCAGGAGCAGTATCCTAACAAACGGGCTACGGACCGCGCGCCATCTTTTATTCCCATTACTTACACGCACGTACACTAACATGCCCTACACAGCCACACATGTCAGAAGCCCGGTCGGTAGCTTAAAGCTTGTCCTGGTTGGGTCAATGCCCCGCTGATGGGAGATACCTGGATGGGAAAACAACCGCGCTAGCGTACGGTAGGTCGGCGCCGGATCCCGCCAGCCAGCGGGGAAGACCACTTCCTCCTCCCGAAGAAAATATGTGCACTACACTTAAGGGATTAATGACCGTAGCTGTTGCCGCACCCGGCATTACTAACAATCAAGAAAGAAAGAAAAAACAAAGAATTTCTCTTCAGATGTATTGGGTCCATGTAATGATGACTCGTCTGTGCTGGTCATCTATGAATTACTAAACGTCGGTTTTCAATGCGTCGGGAATTTTTTCTATTGATTTCAACCAATTTCATCTGTATGCCACTTTCAAGTCCTCTTAGAACGAGTTTTCCTTTCAGGCGACGGCAATTGACACTTAGCGCGGCGATCAGAGCGCGGGCAATTGAATGACACTTAGCGCGGGCGTTGAAGCGTCCAGGGTTTTAATTTCCATCGGTCTATGTAGAATTTGTAGTTAAGAATGTTGGCTCGCGTCAGTTCTCTTGATTTTTCGCCTCCCCTCCTTTCTATTTCACAATTTCTCCATTATTCTTCATATAATTTTATCATTATCATCTATCTGTTAAAGAACTGAATAAGTAAGATGCGCTCTCGAGGCACAAATGTTGAAACCATAAAGAATACGAAAATGAAGTGATCAAAAATACTCTTATGTTAATTTGTGTAAATATTATTTTTTCGTGTACCAGTATTTTAGTGTAAGTAATGATTTTAATATGGAGAATGGTCAACGCATTGTTGCTCTCAAGGGCTCGTACTACAACCTAGCTTTAATGAATAATTCTTTTGCTCATGGTTTATACCCTTCTCTCCATACACATCTTACTCTCCCCAAACATCATTAGATAATACGAAAGGAAAGTGAAGTCATGCAAATTATATAACGAAACCAAATGAAGAGGTTGTTTAATTTATTTTTAAATTTATTTGTGTTGAAAAACTTCAACATCTTTCTTTTCTTACTTTCTCATATATACGTGTTCAGAAAAACTTAATAAATCGTACAAAATATCCATCTCGAGATTTTTGCGGAAATAGAGATTTGGGACGTAATGACACAGTAAAAATGATTTTGTTTCAAAATATTTCTTCAATACCTTCAATTTGCCTGACCGTCTCCTATCAGTTAATGAGTCCGCTAACATAATAATGCCTAAAATGTACCTGTTCCTTTTCATCAGACTATTATTGATTGATCTGGCTCAACCTAGAGGCTCATAATATTTAAAAGAGGTGTTTGTTTTAAAGAGTACTTTTTAGGAAGGAACTGTTCTTTGAAGGTTAAAAAATAGGAGGCTAAAATCTGGAAGGAAAATACTCGACGTCCACTTCAGAAAATTCTTAGTTTACAAATAGTAGTACATCTAGTCTTCTTTCCACATGTTTTCCCTCTTCACGGTTTTATCTCCTCCATTATCTTTTCTCCATCGCTTTGATGGAATGTAGAGACCATCTGGGGCGAAAACCAGAATTCAAAAGTTTGGAATACCGTATAATGTAGGACCTGTAATGGCTTAAAGACCTTCGGACTAGTCACATAGCATTAGGTATGTGGAATAATGACGTATTAAATGAAAATATAAAAATATAATTTCTAACTTTTTTGATGGGTGCAATAACGAGTCAGCAAGAAACTCAAATGGGTCTGGGAATTCTGCAGAAGACTGAGAAGACACGCAGAAGAGGCGTATGGGATCCACCTGCCACGCTGTGAGGCGAGGGGCCCGGGAGCAGGGTTCTAACGAAGCCGCCTCACCTTTGACCTCCGCAGAGGCGCGGCGCATGCGTCTTTTCCCCCATTCCTCTTGAGGCTGTGGGCCCCGCCCTTTCGTGGTTGTTGTTCCAGCTGCTACCTCCTGCTTGTGTTTTTCTTCCGAACTGTGCGTACGCAGTATGTTGCTGGAACAATGAACAACACCGCACATATTTACGAGTCTCTACAACTTTTTAAATGTTTTGCAGTATGTAAAATGAAGATCATAAAATATGTCCTCATTGTCCTTCATTGTTTGCTGATGATTGATAATCTTTTGTACTATGAGAGCTACCATGAGGGCTAAAATCATAGTCACAAAGTTGTTTTTAAAATGTTGGTTTGGTCCAAAAATAACCTCATTTTACTTTCTCGTTTTTAAACATTTTCGATGTTGTATGGTTTAAAGTGGAGCATTTTTAAAAACAGTCAAAATAATATTTTCTCCAAGATGGAACAGTTTTTGCAGGCAAATAGTGAAAGGAAAAGGTATTTTGCTTATGAATGAATGTGGTTTGTCACATTTTAATTAAACTATTAGAAGAGATGTAAGCGAAGAAAATTTTGAAAAATGTAGTCTTTTTAGAAATGGTATGGTATCTAAAAAATCAACATTACAGAAAACAAAAATGAACAACTGCGTTTATTAAAATGTGAAGAACTTCTTAATGGAGTTCAATTTTATCTAAGAGACATTTTCACAGGACATCCTCTCACTAGCTCTTGAATTTTTTTATCAGTACCTGCCTACGACCCAAGGACAAATATTGAAATGTGCTTAAGCAGATATAAAGGATGGTTCGCTCAGAAATCAAGCAGACTGTGCTGAAAGATGTGTAAAATACATGAAGAATAAAACAACAAAATATATAAATAAATAATTGAAATGATACCAATTATTGCATTTGCTTTCTTTGAGATTTGGATAGAATACGTAAACCACGATAGCTACAAGATTCAAATCCAAATGTCGATGTATCTCAGAATATATAGATCAACTATCACAGTATTGTTGTCATCCTTCGTCTCAATTACTCATGACTTTGAATTGTTAAGTTCCACCTGACAAGAATTATTATTACTCTTAGAAACGCATGTGCATGTATTAATGAAGCTCTTTATTTGAGAACAGAAAGAAAATATTTCTATTTGCTCAGGGACTAATGCTCTGAACAATTTGAAGAACCATATTCATTCCAGACATAACAAGGTCTCGTAGTGGACGATATTCACTGCAAGGTATTTATTTTTCACTTTGTGATCATCTAAATTCGTTGACAAATATGACGACAATGTAGCATATGTATTTCAACATTTGATAGACTTTAAAATTGAATAAAAATGAAAAAAATACTATTGTTTAAGGTATTTCAATTTTGTGGGAAAAGTTTGAAATTAGACTAAGTGAGATTTATTGTTTTCGACCGCGTCTATTACTCAGATCGTTTGTCCTAAAACTGTAGAGCATGCTTTATCATGGAAGGGGGCGGTGTTTCTCTCTCAATGGAACGTGAGTCACGCCACCAAACTACATTTTGGTTTTGAGGAGTTTCCCCTGCCAAATATCTCCCTCAGCAAGGCGCCGCCCCTTACGGGACCATCTCTTATGTTCCCAACTGATTTCCCGACACGTATGGTAGTGTTCTGCATAAAGGATTCCGTCGGGGTAATATGTTTCAGCAAACAATTGGAACTATTTATGATCTTTAAGCATTGTTATTTATTTATATCCAAAAATGTATTTATATAACAAAACAGCAAATAATAAGAAATATATTATATTTCCTATTATTTATAACCACATAGAAGGACACAAAATGTTACAGTATTTTGTGAAAGGAAAAGACAAAAAATGTGAAGAAATACTGTTGAGACTCTAGACCATAAGATGTCTTTCTCTATCCCGCTCATTGTTTCCCAATCAAAATTCGATGAGTTATCAAGGTGTTTCACTTTAGCTCCATCAATGTGTCGTCTTAGCCCCATTGGGTGGGGTTAATTTAATACACACTTCGATTATTTTTAAGAATTTTGGTAGGTCCTTAATTAGTTTTTACTTCGTACACGTTTTTACTACCAAAAGACACATATTCAGTATTTTTTCATGAGCTTGTTACAAACGGTATAGAAGATAAGAAACAAGTTTGATTTTCTGAATCATAATAGCCACGATTGGCCCTAAATGTAAGAGTATACGAGTAAGAGAAGGGAGCAAGGATGGGAAAAAAACATCGCCAGCGGTTCGTGATCCTTTTATCAGAATACTGCTTTGGCATTCATCTGGTTTTGATAAAAGAAATCGATTAGGGCTGTATTTACATGACTTCTCCACTGTGGCATTTTGTCCATCTACGTAGCTAATGACGAATATTTACCACCGTCGGAGCAGTAATCTTAAACCTCCCAGTCATCAGCACCGAAGAGTCAACATCAATTCCGCCCCTGAGCCATCTCAGCCGGTGAAATTAGGCAGCCTTTCAAAGTGTCGCTGCATATCCATTTTGAAAGTACTTTAAAGACAAATCCGTGCCCGCAAACGCAGCATCGCGACACTGTGCCGAGCAAGTGGGGCTGGGGCTGGGGCGGCGAGCGCAACGAGGCCTTCGCCGGGCCCGAGGCACGTCCTCTTGTTAGCGGAGGCCGCGCATTGTGCGGCTGGCCGCGGCTGCATCTCCTTGTTGGTCGCGGCCCCGGGGGGATGGGAAAGGGCACTTGCTCTAATGATGCAGCCGGCGCCGTCGCCGGCGCCAGCGCCGCACGCGCCAGCCGCCGCGCCGCGCCGCGCCCCCACGCGCACGCCACGCCACGCGCCGCACCGCACCTGGCCACTGCAGCACCGCAGCCGCACGCACCGCACCGCCACCGGCCACATCGCACCCCCAACCTGCAGCACCGCCACCGCCACACACGCCACCGGCCGCCCCGCGCCGCCAGCGCTCGCGCCTCCGCTCCGCCTCCGCTCCGCCTCCGCTCCGCCTCGGCTCCGCCGCACCGCCACGTTCGCCTGCCGCCTCCGCCTCCGCCTCCGCTCTTCACACCGCACCGCCACCGCCACCGCCACCGCTGCCGCCACCGTCCCCACCGCCCCCACCGCAGCCGCCGCCGGGATCCGACCGCGAAGTAAGTAAACGACGCGACATCATGAAGCATCTGCCGCTTTCCGGAGTTGTAGATTCCGAACCAATTGCAATGGTTGGACATGCGGGTGCTGTACAGATACATGCGCGCGCTTCTCGGCGCTTCCCACGCTCTCTGAAGATTCAGAATCGGGAAGAGGTTAAGGAAATCAGGACGGAGAAGGAAATTTTCTTGAAAACAAAGATAATGCTTTCGTTGTGTTTTGTACGTTCCACGAACGCCTTGATTTGTGGTTTTACCTTCCATTTTTACTTTCCTTTTACGCATTATTAAAAATAATAACAACAGGAGTCTTGTATAGAAAAATGTCTGCAGCCTAGAAACCTCAGAAAGAGGGGTGTTACTGATATCTAGAAACTATACTCAAAACAAATCACTTCACTCGAAAGAATACTTCACTCAAAAAAACAAAAGCAAAATCAGGGGTCAGAAAAACAAATTAACGGTAAAATCTTACACGCCCTACGTGATCCATGCGCACACTTCCCAGCCTCTGGAAAGTGGTTAGCAGGCAAAAATTTATGCTGAAACTGAGGACTTTGTATTAGCTATTCTCGACGAATTTATTGCCACCCGAAATTACAGGAAACAAGCTCAAAAATATCTAAAAGTTTAGTCTGATAAATACCGCATATGAAACATGATTCAACATGAAATATAGATCATTAATTAGATCGCTGGTGAGATAGATATCTTCTATTATTATTATAAATAAAGGATGTTGTCTGGTGTCAATAATTTTATTAGGCTTATGATTGTTTCGATCACGTAGCGATCATCATCATCAGAGCTTGCAGATTTCGGGCCAAAAATAAAGATCGCTAAGCGATCTAAACGATCATAAGCCTAATAAAATTATTGATATCAGACCACATCCTTTATTTATCATAATAAATATAGATCATTACATTTAAGGATGTGCAACTTCAGCATAGGCAGATGAAACAATGTACCATAACTAGATAGTTTCTATTCACCCACACATTGTTCTCAACTATTATATTATCACGCTTCTTACTAGATACACAAATCTGAACTGTTGTTGGAAAATGAAAAGTTCATTATTTATTTCGATCGTTTAACATTGACACTTAAAACTGTGGATCATAGTAGACCAGATCTCATAATACCTCTCAGTGAGTCAAAAACGATGTTTCTAACGATGTTACTGTCCCTTACAATAGAAACATGCAAAAGGCATTCACTGAAAAAAAAGAATGTACACCTATCTGCAACACCAAATTACAGAACCATTGAAGCAGGACCCTCTATTCGTACTCCAAATCATTACATCTAAAACTGCTCTTGCAGAATATCGCATAAGAGAAAATCTTCAGAAATTTGATAACCCTTCATGACGAAATTGATGCAGAAGTCTATTCTCCTAAGCACTTCTAGGATTGTCCGAAATATTCTGCAATCAGATAACTTTTCAAATTGCTAACAAATAACGTTCTTGATGAAAATCTCATTTTTACTTGAAAGAAATGGCTTCCTGTGAATCAGAAATGTGAACAGTCAAAATAATAATAATAATAATAATAATAATAATAATAATAATAATAATACTGTATATACTTGTGACAAGGTTCGGGTTGTAAACACTTTTCTGGTTTTAATTTTTTGAATTAATTAATTGTGCCCTAAATCCACTTTGACAATTTAAGATTCTAGGTCTCGGTTGAATATCTACTCCAGATATGGAATAGCTTCCTAAGAAGCAAATTATTTTGACTGTGAATGCCTCTACAATACTTTTCACAACGTAACAACTTTTCTCAATGCTAATAGTTGACTGCATAGCCTATGGTTCTTTTTAATGTAATGGAACGTTGCTAAAATTGTACAAGCTGAGGTAGTATTATTATCAGTCGTTTTTATCTGTTCTTGGAAAAAATGTCTATTATCCTCTTGGGAATGTTTGAGCACCGTCTTATCATGTCATGTTCTCAATTCCTTATCTTAGACATATTACAACTGGTTCCAATCTGGCTTCGTTCCTTTGTTTTTAAGCCACCTAAGTGGTTAATATGAATCTTCTCCATACGTTTTAAATATTGTCCATGAACCGGTTGGTCTCCGCAATGTATATTTAAAAATGTTGCCTCACATTTCAGGTCAAGCAGCATTTGAAATTTATTGTCAATGATTTTCTGCACATCTTGCGTATTTTTCTTAGCAATACTTTGCATTGCAGTTACAATCACTCCTTACCCAGTATTTCTGTCAGATGAAATGACCAGCTTTGTGAGTGGGTCATGTTGATGACTAGCCACATACTACTTTCTCATTCTGGCTATGGCACGATGCCAAGAAGTTTGAATTTGTGTGAGTCATCTTCTTCCTTCCTTGTGCAATATATACAGATCATGAGCATCAACTCGAGGGTGTGCAACAGGATGCTTTGTGCGCAGTTCTCTGATTATTTTTAATATTAAGGTTGAAGAGACTGGTGTGTATTTACACGCGATTCTTTTCACTACATAATTTCAAACACAATTTTAATTTATTTTGTTCTTTATATATGGACTATGCTTTTTTATGCAACGTCTATCGTCTCTTTAGCTTATTATGCATTATGTTTGCTTGTGTGGGTAATTGGTGAGTGGCTCTGTGTCATGGAGGCAAGTCCGAATTAATTAAATCAGCTGCAATGCAATCAGGCAGTTGCGCCATCTGTGATGCTAGTACGGGTGGCAACGGGGTCTTCAATAGCGTTCGGAAGCGGCGGCGGTTGAAAAGTCGGAATCGCTTGACAAGGGTGAAGTCGGTGTTGGCGAGGACGTTTGGGCGCTCGGAGACTGCAACGCGCGGACAAGCGAGCAACCGCCTGACAGCCCCGGTCGCGGCTCGGGCGCCGCGCCGCGTCGACAGGTGGCAGGGCACTCCTCCGCGGCGGAGGGCGGCAGGTGATGCGTGACGCCGAGGTGTGGAGCGAAGTGGACCGAGACACGCGATAACGCAGGGGGGGAGTGCAAAAGGGAGGTGTCGTGAAGAGATGAAACACGAACGGTACCGAATCGGACTGGAAGGTAATGGATTTATTATAGGTGTAGTGGTGTGATATCTTTGGCATTTTTCATAAAATAATTAAAGACGTTGTCATTGCCAACTATATTATTTAATGCAATAGCAGCTTTCGATTTGCCATCCAGCAGACAACTGATGATGATGGCTAAGCCATCGAAAGCTGCTATTGCATTAAATAATATTGTTGGCAATGACAACGTCTTTAATTATTTTATGAATTTATTAGTTTGAAAACAAAGACCAAATAACACACGTACACTCCAATGTAAGCATTTTTTATTTATTGATGTTGCTTTTTATATTATGTTTCTTAATGTTTCGATTCTCGTGGTTCATAATCTATCTCAGATGCAAACATTAATATAATTATGTTAAAAAGTTCGTTCCCTTGGTGGCTTGGGTCTTAACATTAAATGTAAACGTGAGTGTAAACGTATTCTCTCGCTTAAACGAGGTCAGAATCAAGTTGTTTGGTCCACGTCTCGAACGTTAGTTCTGATTAGACGTATTATTATTTGTTATGAATGTAAGAATAGTTAATACACTCCCTGATATTTTTTAAAATATTAAAAAATAATCTATACTACTTTTGAGGAAACTCACAACAATATTATGTGCTTGATAGAACACTATTCAGTGAACAGTGAACTCCAAATTTTTCAAAAAAATGTACATGACCTTATTTCAAAACCTATCTTTAAGTAACACATTTAATTAAGGAAAAATCTCTATCTATAATACTTTAGTTGTATGAAGATGCCGAAAAATTTCGAACTTTTCTAATTTTCGAAAAAACAGTTTTCAACGAACATGTGACCTGCATCATTGCCTTACACGTCCTTTACTCTATCCAACATCAAAATTTAATCAGAAAACAGAGATTTTTTAAAAAATTTGAAAATGCCTCAAGGGATTTATGAAATATACCCCGAAAATTAAAATCGGTTTCAAATTCAAGGGGCTGTGACATCAGCCAGATTGATTGCAGAATATGAATTTTGGAGAAAAACGTCTGAACTGTTTAGCTGCTAGCATTGTTCACAGACGGACAGACAGACGTTTTGCCGTCATTCTATTTTCCGGTATTAAGGTCCCACAAAATATGATTTCTAGCTACACTAAATATTTGATTATTTCTATATTTTTCAACTGAAATTATCCACTTCTTCGATAACAGGCCCCTGTAATAAGAGTTTTTCTGTCAAAAATTCACCATTTTTTGCGCTGCATTACATAACTTTTTCTCTCCTCCGTAGCGAGAAGATAAAAAGATTTGAATATTTTCCTTACTATGAAACTTTTTAGTTTATTATTTGAGTTCAAATGCACTCAAATGCCAATACACTGGAAGTATAATATTTTTTACTTTACCTTCCAATTGAGAGGGAATTTATGAAGGAAAAATATCGGAATCACCTCGACCGTGTGATCTAAAATTCGGCCGTAAATCCCATGTTTAAGTTTTTTTAGCCGTACATACTTTCCATAAACGCCAGAATTAAGTTATTATAAGTACTGTTTAAAAGATGATTGAGGTACGCGCAGGTGAATATGAGATACATGAAAATTTATGTCCAAAACTCGATTTGTATTTATCGATGGTGGGATGAAAATTTATGTCCAAAACTCGATTTGCATTTATCGATGGTGGGATGAGTCACGCGAGCTCTGCTGGATCATAATCTTTTGAGCTGAAATGAGGTAAATACGTCAAATTGCACAGTTTCTAAAATCATTAATATAGTTTTATTCTTTAGATTATTTTGCAAGAAGCCCCTACGATATTTAACTACATTGTCTAAAAAATTGATGAAAATATTTTTTCTTATATAATAGAAGAAAGATAATTTATAAAAGTTATAGAAATAGAATAGTTTTGATTCTCATTAAAGCCTTAGACATTCATTTAGAAACTTGTTTGACCTTCACTCAATTAAAGATTTTGGTATTAGCTTCAAATGAAAGGTAGTAGTCTCCATATGATTTATTGCTTAGTATTGTTTACTGTATTACAATCATCATGGATAGATGATTCTCCTGTCATTTTCATCCCGAATCCGTGATGAGAGTTGTAATCAATGTATTGAAAGTATTCGACATTTCCTCTTCGATGCGACACATGAGTCAATTATTGTTAGGAAATTGTAGCTCGCTAAAGTTGTTGTTAGAGTTTTTGTATTAAGTTGGAAGAGTGTTTTTAATTAAGAATTTGTGAGTCTATGTAAAAGCTATGACTAATTATCGGGTGACACATTGGACAAAAAATCCAGTGTTTATATTTACGTGATCTTTTAAAAATAATTTGTAATCCAGCATTTCTTTCAAGTATTTCGCTACGGCATATATGCACAGATATTGATAAATATAACACATTTCTACTAATTTTTTAGAACGATGTTGAACTAGTTGCCAATTGGGAAACGGGAAAAATATTTCGACACTGTTGTTAAACTTACAACTATGACCAGGAGGTGAAAAGAAAATTAATAATAATAATAATAATAATAATAATAATAATAATAATAATAATAATAATAATAATAATGTTTGACGGGACTACTTTCAAAATTCCCGTTAGTTTTCAACCAATTTTTGTTTCTGAAAATAAAATATCTTCAATTTGTAATCGAATGTTAGATATAACTGTAATAGAAGCATGTCCGTCAAACACTAAGTCTTACTTCTACCCTGAAGAAGCAAGGCTTTCGTGAGATGTATCTTACATGTTAGATGTCGTCGAGAAGAGATCAGCCGCGCACAGGTGGATGCAAATACATTGACGTAGTAGTCCGATGTGTAGGCACGTCTCTAAGGGGGACATTCTGCGCACAATCAGAGGCAGCTTGAGGCTTTGATGGTGAAGGCATCTGTCGATACCAACATTGTCATCGCCAACACTCTCTCTTTAAACTCTCTTGTTTAACTCTCTCTCAACAGTTTCGCCTCCCATGTCCATGTATTTTCTGAAAACATCATACCAATACGCATGAATTTGAATTAATTGAAATTTATATTATTATTTTGATATAGTTCTGATCAGTTACATTACTCTTTTGCTTTTGATAGCCTTAGGTTTTGTGTTTAATATTCGATTCCCAACTTTTGTCTCTTTTGCTAGACATTCTTTCCTCCAGACTCTGCGCTCTCTTTACGACTGTTAACCTTTGCTTTTGCATTATTCCTTTCAAATGGTTAGTTTTCTCTTTCCTTCCGTCTCCTACGCCTTACATACTGTCAGTTTTAATCACTTCCTTTTTTTCTCGCCATCTCTCATCTTCATGCTCACTACTTTTACTTCCATTTCCTCTTTTTTTCGCAACCCTTCAGTTCTGTGCTCCCTTTTCCGCTGCTTGTCGTCCACCGTTTCCACTTCCTCCCAGCTAACGACTGCGCCGTTTCCAGTGTCGCCTCCGTGGCCTGCGTCTGCGACTTGCCTCCACATGCCATCCGGCGGAAGCCGCTGCCCGTTGCTGATTTAAGCTGCCCCCGTTACAATTGAACGGCTGCGCTTGCAACGGCGGCGGCGGCGGCGCGCCTTATACGCCACCAATTGTCCCGCGCGCATCTGCCGCCAATGGGCTGCGAACGCGCGCAGGGCTGCCACTGCTCCGCGGCAGCACGGCCGTCTAGGGAACTGGCAACGCCAATGCTCATTTTGTATTCTCTGTGATCGAGTATCAAGCGTTGTAATATTGGTAATATTTTTAAAGGGTTACCTTATATAACCTCATATCACTAATCAATTAGCATTGCCACTTTTCCTTTTCTGAATTGTAAAGATTAATTAATGGCAGTGTATGTCTGTAGATTCTAATGCACTCGCGCACATCCGTGATATGGCGTTCAATTACTGCTTATTAATGACTCTTTATTAATACCTGTATTCTGCCTGGAGTAGCAATGATTTAGCAAAGTTATCTACGTACAGGAAGATATTCTTATATATCCATCTACAATGAATGAACATACACCAACTGGAAGTGGTATATGAGTACTGACAGGGTATTTCATTTAGCATTTATCTACATCGTGGGCAGAACATGACAGAAGAAAATTGCACTCTTCAAGCATCATTACTACTAACATACTCTAATCCCATATAAAGAGCTATACGATTATTTTTGAGAAAGTTTTTCAAAGTTCAATTATAAAATATGGTGAGAATGGACTTTAATCAGATTGCCACCTAGAACGGATTCCCCTGTATATGATGGTGAATTGGAACCTGGGGAGCTCGATCATTATTAGTAACATCCCCTAGTTCCATATAAAGAGCTAAACGATTATTTTTGAGAAACGTTTCCAAAGTTCAATTATAAAATATGGTGAGAATGAACTTTAATCAGATTGCCACCTAAAACGGATTCCCCTGTATATGATGGTGAATTGGAACCTGGAGAGCTCGATCATTACTACTAGAATCCCCTAGTCCCATATAAATAGCTATAAGATTATTTTTGAGAAACTTTTTTAAAGTGAAATCATAAATTGTGGTGAGAATGAACTTTAATCAGATTGCCACCTAGAACGGATTCCCCTGTATATGGAGGGGATTGGGAACGCGGAGAGGTCGGCCGACGGGCACCCACTGTCGGCGCGCGCGCTGGCGGCGATGGACGGCCGCTCGTCCACCACCTGCAGGCGTCGCGAGCGTCGCAGGCGACCGTCGCCGCGAGTGTCGACCCCTGCCGCGCGGCGCTGGCGGCGCTGGCGGCGGTGGAGGCGGCGGGCGCGCGCGGCCGGTTACGCTAACTAGAGAGACGTCCGCGAGCGAGCGCGAGCGCGCGCGCGCGCCGCCCGCGGAATAGCAAGCACGGCGCGAGCGATGGCCCTTCCGAGAAACTAGGATATTGTTGCACCCGGCGTCTGCGGGGGGGGGGGAGGCGCGGAACGGGACATTTGCGGAGCTGCGGCGGCCAGCATTAATTGATTGCCAGGTGTTTCAACTGCAATGGTTGATAGTGCCGTAATTGTAGTGCATGTGTATTTATCGTCAAAGGTGACGGTGGTTTCCCCGCTTGCTGGCGAGATCCAGTCCCGACTTACTGGTTTGTGGGTTTTCCCCCTAACTTGGTATCTCCCATTAGCGGGGCACGGCCCCAAAGGACCCCGCTGGTTGGCGAGATCCAGTGCCGATTTCCAGGCTGGTTTTTCCTAACCAGGTATCTCTCATTAGAGGGGCATCGTCCCAGTTGAGACAATCTGGAAGTTTCCGACTCTACTCTCAACATATGTGGCAGTGTGGTGCATGCAAGTGTGTGAGTTTGCGTGTAAGTAAGGGGAAGGGGAAGGATAGATCGCGTCCGTGACTCGTTTGTTAGGGTACTGCTCCGGCATTCGCCTGGTGTTGATCGGAGAAACAACGGAAAAACTACCGATCAGAACAGCCAACCTCCTCCAGACAGCAGCTGAATTTAATCTACATGTATGTTGAGTGACGAGAAGCGGAAGGAGTGAGTATGGTTTTTCGGGCACGTCGTTTCCGTTGGTCATTCATCTCGATGGAGCAGTACGTGTCGGAAGGTAATAGTGTTCATCCCCATTAAATATTATGTATAGCACCGACCACGCCGGCTTACGGGTGATTTTCTTCTCTAAATATCTTCCCTTGATGAGCACCACTCCAGGCGAGACAAACTCTAAGCTCCCGACTGCTTTTCCAATATGTGTGATTGTGTAGGTCACCTAACTGTGTGTAGAACGAATGCTGCCTCTGAGTTACAGCAACCAGTCAATGTGAAGATAAGGGGGAATGGTGTTGCAAGAAGTGATGTGGGCGGTCCGTGGTAATTAAGAGGAAGTGAGTGGTAGTAAGGGTTAAAACAATGGCTAAACAACTCGGAGAACAGTATGGGAAATAATGACAGGTCTGGGGACGAAAGTGATGTAGGGTGGCCAAAAAGCCCAAAAAAGGCGTGTTGAAAACAAACCATGTGGAAGGAACTGGATTTTATTCAACAATCTCAACACACATTGGGCAGTAGAGGTGCCTTAAGAAGGTGGAAGGCGATCAAAATTGTGGAAGTGTAAAAAGGCAGCAGGGGCTTGTCAAGACGGAGTAACAGGAGACGAAATGAGGACATTGCAGATAACTGGTCTGAGTGGTTTGGAATAAGGAAATCAATGGAGCACACGGCATGCAGACGGCGAGAGGCTGATGTGTCTGCGGTGCCAGACCGCAACGGAGGAGAGGTTGCGCCACGAGAGGCGATGTAGGAGCACCCAACAGACGCACTCGACGCCGAGTTGCGGGGCGGTGCGCGTCGCAGGGCTGCCAATTACGCAGTGGCGGATATGCGACGAGACGTGTGCGACGGGGAGAAGGGCTGAGCGAGGGCTGGTTCTGCAAAAGGATTCGCGGAAATTGCCGTGCTCGGGGGTCGATTCGCGCCCGTGACTCAGAGACGGAAAGATACTTCCGCTTGAAGCTGAGACACCGCTCTTCTAAGAGATGTTCGCAAACAACAATAGTGAGCCGCGTGTGGAAAGGTAGCCACCTTCTTTTGAGTGAGAACAGATGAAAATTAGTGAGTAGTCACTGGATTTCAATAGGCTGGACAATATGAATTCTTGGTACGATGACGATAGGCAATGAGTTTTGGACAATACATTCTTGGCTATCCGCTTGGGATGAGCCGCTCATCCCGGATAGTCAAGAATGTATTGACTTCGGCCGCGGATGCCTACGAACGCAGTGAGTTTTGGATCCCAGTAGAATTTAAAGATTGAAATATGTCAAATTAATAATTCGTCAGCCATATTTTTGAGAAAAAAAATTGACAAGCAAGAAAGAGTACATATTATATTGCAATTAGAGGGAGAAATACTTTTATATTATTCACTAATATCTATTATCGAAATATTAATACACCTGCTAAACGATTAATGAATATACATGCAACATTCATTATCCAAATCCTCTAGTATTTCACGACTCTATTATAATATTTTGTCCATCTTTATTTCACAGAACCCATTAATTCAGCGAAAGTATAATCTTTTTTGAAACTTTGTTCCACTTCAAAATTTTGCCCGCCGCATTTCAGCGTCCGAACGCGGCTTAATGGAATTAAAATCGTCCATCCGCGAGTCGTTGATCCCCGCCGGCCGATGCGCCTTGTTCCAATTACGAAACAAAATTGTATCATCGCTAATAGAGCATTAGCATAATGCTATCACTATTAGCGATCGCTTTATTTAATGAAAGAACAGTTTGTCCAGTGGGATTATGGAAATATATTCAGCTCTCAGCCTCTATGACGCGGGGGTCGGCTGCCGCTAGGTGTATTAAATGCTTTTTTGCGCGCCGAATCAGGGCTTAATTGACTTAATTGGTGGCTAATGGGTCCCTGCGAGCCGCGCGGGCGCTTCCCAGTGCGCGGATAATGGAGCAATAATTTCGTTACAGAGGGAAATCGAGGGGTGGAATCGATAGTGGCGATTGTGTTCGATACAGCCGGCTGCTGCCGCCACCGCCACCGCCACTGCATTGTTCGCGCCGGCGCGCAACTCGATTTATCGCTGCACGTGATTCTCGATCACTGGATGGTGCAGTCGTAACGACCGTAGGCGCTCAAGGGCTGCGAGGCCATGCCAATGGTTTCACTCAAAGGAGCGGGGTAATGGTTGCTGTGGATACGGACTAGTGGCATCTGCGGAAATGGGAGGAGCAGTCGAAATACGGTTAGTTGGAATAGTGAGGAGGATGACCTTGTTGATAGAAGATGTGTCAAAGACTGCGTTGCATAGATGCCAATTCGACACACAAACACACACACTCACACACACATATGTGTATACATATGTATATATGTATATATATATATATGTGTGTATATATATATGTATATATATATATATATATATATATATATATATATATGTGTGTGTGTGTATATATATATATGTATATATATACATATATATACATATATATATATATATATATATGTATGTATATATATACATACATATATACATACATATATATATATATACAAGAATTCTGTAATTGTAAATGCTTATAGCGCTACATGTGAAGGGGAAAACATTGAATCAATGAAGCGAAATATGTGGTTTCTTTGTGAGTGAACATTACGCAGGTAAAAGTTGCTTCTGTTCGCATTACGGTATCACGATAACTATATCTGAAGTAACTGAATAGAGGAAATTTATGGTTTCAAGTCTCAGCATATTGTTTTGTACAAGTATGTATATCGACTGTCGTCTTTGTACTGAGTGAAGAAAGAATAAACTTTTACCTCGTATCCCCGAAAAAATCTATTGTATTTTGCATGAATATCTTTTTTTGTATACATATTTGCAAATGTGTTATATTTCGGATGTCTTCCGAAGCCTTCTTTGTCAAGAAATTCTTTCTCAAGAAAGTTGCGTTTGTTTTTTCAACAAATGGATCGTATTGTATTTCTTGAGGTAACTTTTTTCCAACCAGCCTTTGTCATGTACGAGCATTGTCCCGTCTAAGGACTACGTCGTTACAATCTGTCTTTGCTTCAGCATTTCCTGGTGCGCGACCGCTGCCTTGCAGGGTTGCATTTCGCAAGGAGACGACAGAAAAATGACATAATGGTTGTAATTTTCTTTTTAAATTCTTTTGAATAAATTTATTTATCAATGATACTTAAATAGCTTAGTAAATTTTAAATTACTTTACACAATCTCGATAATATTATATTTCATAAATAACAAGATTTCAGAATTATTATTCCATATTATGAATCATTTAGAGAGTCATTTACATAAACTTCTGCGAACAAGAACGAAAGCTAGTCATATGTCCGTTTAAAAAATAAGTGTAGGAGATGACTTTTTAAGCCAGCCAACATAAACTAAGCAAAAGAAATAAGAATGAGAATCTTTATAAAGAAAATAAATACCCTAATACTGTCGAACTGAAACCTTCTTAATGTTGAATTCATCTTTAATTATGTTGCGTAATACGTTTTCAAGCGTTCAGTACAATTTAAGTGTCAACGACTGTTGACATGTATCTTTATATATTTGCTTATTGTTTAGCCTTCACAGTGGTTTCAAAGTATTTTATTGCTTGCTTTCACAGAAATTGTTGTTTGAATGAAATGCTGTCCATCTGTGTTAATTAGTAAACAATTAGACATTTTTACTGATGTTTAATATTGTTCGGTAGTTCAAATTAAATATTTCTCTTTGAATCCAATTTTATATCACTTTAATTAAAAGTAATAAGCAATCTACAATTTGTTAACTAAATTATTTAAGTAATTTAGAAAAATAAGAAACATTTCTATATTTTTTCACAACTGGCTCGCATTCGTACATAGGTGGGCCTTTTAAATATCAGTTTCAATGTGTCCTAATGAACAATGGTGAAAGGAAATAACTATTGCTTTTAGAAACATTGCTTGCACTTGATATCATGTTGGAATGATGGAGTAATTCTGCACATATCTTGGATTATCATACGTTTATATACGTTATATACGTTTGTATACGTTATATGTCATCGTGGCATGTCATACGTTTTACATACTGACATCTACGATATTTTTGATTGACCATCCTGACTCATATTCTGAGGTAACCGTTATTTCGGATAATATGATTTATGAATGTATGATTTTTTCATTAGATTCGATATTTTTGTTATCGCTTACGACATCAGCTGCACATTCCTTGATTAACTTTTAAGAAGATAACTTTACAATAGCGACTTATTTCGCATGAGAGTAGTGAAATAACAACAGTGATACCGGCTGAGGTGGTTCAGGGAATCCATTAATGTAATTTTCCGTCCTACTATGGTGACTAGTCACGTAAGGGTAGTACACGTTTTAGCACGGGAGGTGGCAGTGCCTCTGACCGGTAGGTCTGATCTAGGGTTCGAGGCCCAGCGGTCGCAGGATTTTCGACAATAGCTCGAGACTCCGACAATAGCAACTGTAGTGCCTCTGATCTGGAGGTCCTAGGTTCGAGTCCTCACGGTGGCAGGATTTTCGACACTAGCTTGTCAGCTAGGTTGGAACTCAGTCGTTGTCTGGAGATTGCTCTCATCGATAATTTCCTGTGATTTCATTTATCAATAAAAGCCGAAGTAATGACATAACAAACGCGCCACGGTCAACGCGCAATCTTCCCTTCCTCATTCTGTTCCTATTCTCACCCATTACTTACAATTACCCTAACATGCACTACACTTCCACACATGTCGGGAGAGCGGTTGGAAGCTTAGAGCTGGTCGTGGCTAGGGCGGTGTCCCACTGGTGGGTGATATCTAATTGGGGAAATCCCAGCTAGCTGACAGTAGGTTGGCGCCGAATGTTGCGATTGATCTGGTCAAGACCACCGTCACCCCTCGAAGACAAATACACGACACTTACGGGAATAACGACTTTACCAGTTGACAGGCTTCTGATCACTAACAATCAGTCAATCAATGACAAGACTAATCCGTATTAATGACAATACATGAATGGCATCGATGTGAATGAATATGGAGGGGGGGTGAGAAGCGCGCCTGCTGCGCGTGTTGGACGCGCGGGCGGCTCGGCGGCCGCCGCTCAAGGGAAACCGCGTTCCGCGCGTGCGGAGGCCGCCGCCGCCGTCGCCGCCACAATTTACGCCCCTACCGCCGGCCGGTGCTGCGCACGGAACCAGTCAGTGCCCGGTGCAGGCCGTCGGGGCGTCAGGTGCGAGCGCACTCGCCCCCCGACGCCATTGTGGTGAGCAGTCGTCCAAGGTCGTTATACGTTTGTGTCAGGTGGCTCATTTGTACCCATAAATGATTGGTTAGAGATTCCAGTTTCAGTTTCTATTTAGATTAGAGGCTTTCTTTAAGCTCGAGGATCTTTTACATGTAGTAAATCTATAACATGGGACTGACGGCTTTATTTCCTTCCGAAGGAAAGCGTTCGAAGGATCTTTTCGACCTGAAAAATGCACGGCTTCAATCAAGTGTCAATCTGATAACTTGGGAACAACACCCCGAAACGCTAACCGTTATACCACTGAAGTGATTCCCGGCGCGTCAACTACTAATGTCATTAGTTCCATTAGTGTAGTAGATTCTGTGCATCGTGGATGACGTTCCCCCTTGGCGAGATCCAACGCCGACCTTCTCGACGAATGGTGACATTTTGCGCTGACCTACACGTCGGCTGGTCGGGTTTTCCCAACCAGGTACTTACATCCAGCAAGGTACCGCCCCAGTCAGAACTCGCTCTGAGTTCCCGACTGCTCTCCCGTTGTCTTTGGTAGTATAGCGAGTGTAAGTCTGTGTGTGTAAGTAAGGGGTGAGGATAGCACAAGAAAGAGGAGGGAAATATCGCGCGCGGTCCTTGGCTCGTTTGTTAGGGTACTACTGCGGCATTCACCAGGAGTTGAACTAAAAAACGCGAAAAACTACCGATCAGAGCATCGAACCGCTAGAATTGTCCTCCAAACATTGGCTGGCTCTGACCTAGTTATGTACATAGTGACGAAAATCCTGTCACCGATTCTGGCTCGAACCCAAGAACTTTCCTCCCCTCGGCCAAAGTCACTCCAGTGACATGAATTGATGCCCCAAACCTTCTAAGCCGATGTATGTCTAAGTGATTTGAGGAAGTTTCATTAAATCAAAATTGATTCTGATAAGAGCGCAAAACACTTGAGTTCCGTACTTTGCACGTAATGATTACAAGTTGCGTAGCTTTGCTCGTCCAACGTTCTATTCATAAATCTGCTGCCACCATTCGGGAACTCAACTTCAACGTGACAACTGAACTTCAATGCTTCTCGTGTTTTTAATATCTGAAGGAAATTTCTCAGAATTTCATTCATTCAAATGTGAAGTTTTGTAATTTTCGAAATGTCCGATGTTTCACTGAAAATAGAATTTATGCAATATTTGTAAGCATTTCTTGCCATTTATTGCGGCTCGCGAAAGGTTATTAGTCAAAAGTGAAAGTCCCATGAAGCCGTGTCGGGCGTGAACATTGTGTACCTAGTGCATGCGCCCTGCTAGGGTCAACACCCCCTTTAAGATGAATGTGGTGAAAGTGAAGTTTTGATTTAAGGATATTTTTTTCTAGTAAATTCATAAATTAAAAACCATCCTAATTTCATACACTGCGTTATGCGTGATAGACCTGATATCAGACCTCCCCCCCTCGTTTTAGAGCAGCCGGACTAGAGCCGAGATCAACATTACGGGAAGTTAGGTGTGGAACACCCGAGTAATGAAAATACAGCCCGCAACCATAATTAAAGGTTCTACTTAAGGCGTTGGTTCATAGGAAAACAGAAGTACCGTTAGGTAAACATTTAAAAAAATATTTTTCGATTTTTGGTGGGTTTCCTCAAACTTCTTGTTCCGTGAAATAATTGACAAAATTTGTTGGCAGAGTAACATAACTTGCTATATACTACGTATATGAGAAAGTAAAATGACAGTCATGAAGCACTGGAGTTATGTAAGATATAGATAAGATAATATTTTAATATTAATCAAAACTCACCCAAGTTGATTGATGTTAAGACTTCTTCTAAAATGAGATATGGAACTGATTTTAATGCATAAGTAATAAGCACACAAAAGTATCAGTAGAAAAGGGAGAGGAAGAAAGGTGACATTAAAATGTGAAAGGAGACAAAATAAAAATATAAGTAAAATTTACGTGTCTAGGATGTACCTTTAAGATAATAGGTGTAGTGAAGCCAACTAGAAGTAAAGTAAGGAATTATGAGATAATTTTGAGTCATCGAATGATTCTCAGTGTCACTTGGCTTCTTGGCGCCTACTCATTCTTCTACTTAAGCCTGACTTCTACCGAATGAAGCAAAAGCAGAAGACTTCACTTTCCGATCAGATGATATATAACAGGTTGGCTACTCATAAGACAGATGGAAGTTGGTAAAAATGTAGGGGGAAGGACCTGGAACTCTGAAGAAAATATTAGGAAAGATAGGGATAATGACTTGACCAGAGGATGCTTGCATAGGGAGATAAAAAATATGCGGGAAAAATATATCAGATTAAGAGGTAGAAAGAGAGGTTTACTTTTACAGAGGGTGTTAATACAAGATTACGGACAGAGAAGAAGGGATAGAGATAGAAGGTTATTTGGTAATTGAAACATTAATAGCACAATTCTCAATTAACAAATAATTCTACATAGGGCTCCAAACATGCGCTAGGAGAGTGTACGTTGTATCAACACTTGTTGTTGTTTATATGTCTGTATTTTCAAGCACTGCATGTTATTTATTATCATCGACTGGGCACATGACCTTACTTCATGTTACATAATACTTTGATGGCAAATGATATTTATTATGAAGATTAAATATGTCGTATGATTTTTAACATTTCAATGTAACCCCAAAACTGCATGCCCATTAATACGCTCAATTCGAACACGAGCAGCGACACTTAGTTTTCCCGCCATCAACAACGGGACTCCTCACGCCCTCGGCAACAACGCGTTGTCGTCCCTCAGTCATGCGCCGAGCGCGCTTCCACTTTTTCGCCCGCCATTATTCCGCGCGTGGTGACAGGCGCACTGCCATCGCACGGCGTCGCGTTGCGTCGCGTCGCGTCGCGGGCGATCGCAAAACAAGCGACTGTCGGGGGGGCGCTGGCGGTGGCGGCGGCGGGGCGGAACAATGGGCAACGGGAAACAATCGCCTGCAGACAACGCGCAGCCAACACATGTCGGCACGATGCAAGGCCAGGCCTTGCGCACTGCTGCCTGCCGGCCTGCCTGCCTGCCGGCGGTCGACGGTGCACGCGTATTCTTTTGTCGCGCGGTCGGAACGCTGGCCGCCGCCGCCTCCGCCGCCGCCGCTCGCGCTACATTCTGCTAACAAACTAGCGACGCTGCGCCGCGGCAGCCCATTGTGTGTGTGAGGCAGGGGGACGTCCGATGGTATCGCAACCGCAACCTTAATTCCCGAGGGGCATCGAGCATTGATCCCCTCCGGCCCCCCGCCGTCGCCCGCGTCCTCGCAGTCCTCTTACCCCGTGCACGGGCGAGGACAGGCGAACTGCATCCTCCGGTTCCACCGCCGCCGCCGCAGCCATCGCCGCCATCGAGCTGAACTGACAAGAGCGAGCGCTATCTATCGGAAACACATGTAAACTTAAATCTCAGCCGTCCCATTGTTGTTCAGGCGAGTAATCTAGGAGACCGCGAGTACTTACATATGTTCGCGTCGGGCCGCGAGAAACACCGCTGTAAGTCAGAGGGTGAAGGGACTGGTGGCGTTGGCGGCTAGAGATGTAGAGACAGGGGTGGTGACAAAGACTGTAGTGGTGTGCGGTGTCTAATGATCCTCAGCTGCGGAGTAAAAACCCTTCCATGATTGTCGTATAACGCGACGGTAACGGTGACAGCGTTGCCAGAGTACGGAGGCGAGCAGTGGCGTTTGTGGTGATGGCAGAGGCAGTGGTGGCGGCAGTGGCGGCGTGGCCTTTGATGTTTCCGCGAGATTTCCAGTCTATTCGCTTAGCGAATGAAATCGCGTCTCCTCTCTCCAAGACGGCTATCGTGTATAGTATTCTTCCATGTAAGTGCGGCGGATATATGCGATATCGATTGGAGAGCGGGAAATTAATGTTTTGAAACTTCCTGCCCTATTTTCCTACCCTCATATATCAGTTTATTAGTTTTCTTCGCTGTACTGTTGTATTGGGAAGAAAAGTAATGGAATCACTTCAACAATATACTCTAGAAATTCGGCCGTAAAAATTCGTGCTTAAGATTGTTTTCAGCTGCAACTTCGCACACACGTCAGAACTAAGATGTATTAGTACTGCGCCAAAGAAGGTAGAGATGAATGAATGCAGGTGGAGAGGGAAACCTTCAATTTTGTACTCGACAATCCATTTATATATGAATAATGCCAGACAGAGCCTTGTTAGATTAAAAGCTTTTGAACTCAAACTTGGTGAATACATAAGGAGTAAGACCTACTGTGTCGTTCTATACATCATTAAAATATTGTAAGTTTTAAGGTTGCTTTCCATGACGCTCCTATGAAATTTTCAACATCTTCTGTTAAATGACTGGAATTCTCTTGTTGAAACTTTTTGCTCTGAGTTGAGTTGTAATCGATCTTTTAGAAGAATATGATATTTTCTCTTCGAAAGAACATTTTGATTATAAGGTTGCTGTTTGAGAAGCTAATACACCCCCTTTCCTGGGGTTCAAAAAAAGTTTAAATATAAAATTTGCGAGCGTAGGTAAACGCAATAACAAGCAATGGTCCGAGACATATATCCTTTCATAAAAAACAATTGTTGTTGTGCTATTATTGAATTGATTACGATGTGTCGCAATTTACTTATTGGTTTAAAGATACACACGACTTATCGTAACAAACACGAAATAAAATAGGATTATGCGTGTTGTCTCGAGGAAGATACTTTGCCGCAACAGGCGATATGATTTTATCTTGAACTTGTGGCAAAAATACTTTCAGCATGCTCAGATTGTGTAGACATCAATATATTAAGAACAGTTTTCATATCATTTGTACTTGTAGGAAATCTACAATGAAGGAAATGGAATGGTCCCTTTTCCAATTTTTGATTATATATCTTCAAACGTTCTAAATTTTATCTTGTAAAATTTTCTCAAGATCCGTCACAATTTTCTGATTTAGAGCCCGCGATTTCTTAAGCCTTCTTAATATAAGATAAATTGGAGCGGAAGAACTCTTTTGGCATTCTTTATTCAACAAAACAATATTTCATTAACCAATTTATATTAATAATTTTATTTTAGCTGTAAACTTCTTTGAGGCAAAGTCCATCGACTTTGATCGACTACTGCTCAGGAAGATCCATCGTTTCGGAAAAAATGTCCGGGGAACACCTGTCGAACACCTTCCCATCATGGCAGGGATGAGTCACTATGGAGATGACCGGCGGCAAGAAGCGCGGCAGGAACGCCCGCCTGCGCGCGCGCGCCTCCGACGCGGAGGCGCTGGGTTCGAGGCCCTCAGCGCTCGCCCCATAAGGCGCTCCTCGCCGCTGCGGCCGCCGCTGTTTTTACAAGGCGGCAATTAGGGTCGATTAGCGGGCGCGTGGCGGGCGCGCAGACGCTCCGCCGCGTCGCGTCCTTCTCGATCGCTGCACTGGCGCGTTTTCTGGATGCGGAAGGCGCCCGCGCCGCTTGGGGACACCCTGCGCCCGCCCGCCGCCAACACGCCCAACGCCTACCGCCACGGCAGGCCAACCGCAACCGCCAACCTCCAGCCACACTGCACGGCCCACGGCCACCGCCACCCGTACCGCCGACCGCCCACCTCAGCCACGCCGCACGCCGCCACCGCCCGACGCACGCCACGCCACCGCCCGGCCCCGCCCCCGCGCCGCGCCCGCCCGCCCCGCCCCCAGCCCGCGCCGGCCCCGGCACCCGCACGCCCGCACCGCCACGCCACGCCACACAACCGCCACCGCACTCCACACCTCCACTCCACGCAACCACTCCACCAACACCTTACATACCTTACATAAACCCACATAACCTCCATACCTCACGCCATCGCCACCGCCACCGTCCACCGCTGGGTTTTCCTGTTGGGTAACAAAAATTCAAATTTGCTGGAATGTTAGAAAACTTGATTCAGAAATTTCTGGTAAAGAATTGAATAACGCCCTACTGTTTCCCCATTTTTTTGCTAATACTTTACGTCAATTAGCGTCAAGGTGGTCCCTCACACTATCTGTTGTAGCTCCGTGTCTTCTTGTAAATACTCCTGGTGGCCTTCTAATACAACTACAGAAAACGAAAACGAGAATTTACACAATAAACGGCCCAGTGGGGCAAAGTGATATTTATGCATTTGAAAATGAATGAAACGGAAAGAACATTGTTTCATAAGGGGCGGGCACGGCACAGAAAGCTGTAATAAATGAGTGAAAGAAAAATTTAAGGTTCTCAGGCGAGGCAATGTTTTTGGGCAGAACTTCACATCATGTAACCAGATTGCGGTTAACCAAGAGTTTTTGAATTTCTCGGGATTGAACGTCGGTTGCCTTTTGTGTAAAGTTCTTCCCCTGAAAAGTGGTATGGCAAACTAACCGTGGAAGTATATGAAATAAGCCCATAAACTTCTCAGCAACTTGTTCTTATCGATAATCGCTTTGCCTTGGATTCGCCCCACGAACTCCCATAACGAGTGTGAAAGCCTTTGGCGAAGAGATAGTAGTTTGCTAATTCCTCTGGGGTGGGTGGGTGGGGGAAGAGCATCAATTGGCAAGAGCTTAACACATGGGATCTCGCAAATTCGGAGGATTGAAACACATCACTGACACCTTTGGCACTAAAGTTGGTATCGCCGAGAACGCGAGCGTCTGAGTAAGATATTCCAATTCACCATAAAGCCGTTAAGGTGGAAGAAGTTCCAACCCTATGTGCCCCCTTGACCCAAAGAACGTGGGTATCAGCGAGATATTCAGGATTGGGGCAGGAATTTCCAAACCACATTAGCTGTAGAACCAGAACCTAGTTCCCCCTGTGAGATGGTAGGAACAATCAGGTGTCTAAACAGCTTTATATCGTTTCAAGTATTTTTCGACCCCGATATGGGTGCCTAGCTTTCGCCGTATCTTTACACTCCTCGGCAAGAACACCCCTTCAGAATGGTACCTCAGAACGCAATTCTCTTGGAAAACATTTACTACTAACCTGGGTGGGGTTGATTCGCCAGCTCAATGCTTATCTGATATCTAAGATGCTATCGAAGTCCTACGCTACTCTAAGCAACCCAATGCACAAATGTACCTAAGTGGAAGCACTGGCATGACGAATTCAGGTCCAAACAGGGTGCCACTCGGTGTTATCAGGCCCGTGTTTTTGGATACCCACACCCATAACCTCTCTGCGTTTATATTGCCGTTAACTATCCGAGAAATACCAAGAAACTGGCCAACGAGGTAGGAATTGTCAATTCCCTGCCACGGCTATCATAAGGAACTGACGTCCCAACCCTGCAGCAGGTATTTGAAATGATATATGTGACTGTAGCGATACCACACCTGTGGCTGTAGCGATATCGTTGGCCAAGCAAGTGATGACGATGGCTATGGAGTTAGCAAATATTTCACCGTCAATTTATTGTGTACATTATTTGTTATCGTCTGCTGAGAGTAGTCTTTTAATCCCATTGTAAATTAACCAGAAACAATTTGGGGGAGAGGAACGGTACAACGAAGGTAGTGTGTCCACCTTAATGCTAACGACGTGGATATCAGGGAAAATATTGAGGAATCGAGTAGGCACTTCCAATCGTTTTCCATTTCTGCAATCAGGTCCTAGCTCCTCGATAGAGAGAGAGGCCATAAATTTAAAAAAAATTATACCTGATGAATTAAAAGGGAAATATTTATGAATTTGAAATTTGAAAAAAAAATGTTACTTCCTCATACATTGTATAAAACTAAATGTTGCCACAAGTATGTCGTCCATTTCTGCCTTGAATGCTACTCCTTGAAGTGTGTCTGTAGAGAAGAAACACTTCGAGTTAGACTCTTTTCCTTCTTAAACAAAAAACTGGATGGCGTTTTCTGCTCCAAGTGGAGAGCAACGACGTGCCGGAGGGAGAAGAGATGCTTGCCGCGTCGCAGCCATTGTCTTCGCGGGCGACAATCAGAAGCAGCGTATTTCGTCGAACACGTTCCCTCCGCTCGGTTCTCCGTTGCCACTGCGAGCATCTCCACAGTCACCTGTTGCCCACCAGCTCAGGGCAACAAGTGATGTCACATCAGTGGCTCGGACTGGAAGGTTCTAGGGTGCAAGTACCAACGCTGGCGGGATTTTGAATACAGGCAACAGTGAGGTCAAATTCTGCCGCTGTCTGGAGGAGAATTATTGCAGCCGGGTGCTCCGATCATGGTTTCTGCAATCAACACCAACTAAATGCCTTACCCTAACAAACGGGGCAAAAACTGCTCGCGCGTTTTTCCTTTTTCTTTCTTGCCCTGTCGTCACCCATGACACACACTTGCAGTCGTATGCACTACACAACCACATGTAGCGAGACTACTCGAGAGCTTGTCCAGCTGGGGCGGTGCCTCTCTGTTGAGAGATACCTGGTTGGGGAAACCCCTTCGGAGCGGATGTGTAAGTCGACACCAGATCTTACCACTCGTCATTGGAAGATCACACCTTCTGCGCGACCTTCCGCGATAAAATACCTGCACCAGAATTACGGAACTAATGACCTTAGCAGTTGACGCACCCGGAATTAAGCAATTAATCACTCCACTTTCTGCCCACCTAGACTCCTACACCCACACTGTCGTCATCCTCTCCTTCGACATCCACACGTACACTAGCAGTTTTGTTATTGACCCATATCACAACGGCATGGGTAGTATCTTGAACTGTCTGTGTTACTTCATCTCTTGCAAATCCAAGAATTACTAATACCATTCCACTCATGAAATTAAAACCAATGGTTTTTAACTATACATACAAAATGCCACAATGAGGGCGGTGTATCTCAAAAAAATTATCGCTGTTTTATCCGATTTTCTTACCGCTTCTCTTTACTGGTCAATCATAAACTGTGACTCATCTATCTTAGGTGACGGTATACTACGTATATCACTGTGTCGCATGAGATTTTAACATAGATTGCAGGTATTTGGGGCATTTTGGAACTCTGTTGGACGTAATTTCACTGGTGGTATCGTCCTACTAAATACCACTCGTGCTTTGAAAATTCTCGGATTATTCCCCTCCTCACTTCGCAAATAGAAGTCGCTTCGCAAGTCGGGAATTTATCGACGATTTCCAAAGCACTCGTGGTGTTACGTATGGCAATCACCGCCAGCTCCCTCGCGGCCGCTGTCGCTGCCGCCACTGCCGCGGTTGCAGAACGCGGTGGCGGCGGGCGGGCGTGCGGCGGCGGCGCGCGCGAGCGGCGGCGCGCGCCGCGGCGGCGCGCGGCGGCGGCGGGCGCGGGGCGGCGGCGGCAGTCGGCCAAAGCGAAACCAAGCGGGCCGCGAGGAGGCTGGCGGTGATTGCCATAACGTTTTAACCACACGAGTGCTTTTGGGAAATTTCTCGTCCGATAAATTCCCGACTTGCGAAGCGGAACTTTTTCTTATTTGCGAAGTGGAGGGAGGGGGGAATAATCCGGAAAGGGAATTCACAAAGGCACGAGTGGATTTAGTTAGACGATACCACCAGTTGGAATTACGTCCCAACAGAGGTTTCCCCAAAAAATCCCCAAAAATAACTGCAATCTAATGTTAAAAAAATTCTGTCATGGCGGACACATGGAGTATACGTTAGTAATAACCCCTTCACCTAATATAGCATGAAGTCCCACAGTTTATGATTGACCAGTAAAGAGAAAGCGGTAAACAGAAGAAAATTCGGAATAAAAACAGCGGATAATTTTTTTGAGACTACCCACCGCCCTCATTGTGGGCATTTTTTGTATGTTATAGTTTAAAAAACCATTTGGTTTTTAATTTTCATGATGGAAAATGGTATAGTTAATTCTTGGATTTGGCAAGAGCATGAAAGTAACACAGGACAGTTTCCAAAAGATGGACTTACCCATTTTGCCGTTTTGTGGATTATGGGGTCAATACAAAAAAAACTTGGCTTAAGTGTTACGTATTTGTGGGATGTTCGAAGAGAGGATTGGGGAACACATGTGGTGTAGGGAGTCTCAGGTGGGCAGAAAGTGAGCTATTAAATTGCTTAATTCGGGGTGCCGTCAACTGGGCTAAGGTCATTAGTTTTCCGTAAATTCTGGGTTGCAGGTTTATTTTTATCCCGCGAATCGCGCAAGGAAGTTGTTGATCTTTCCGAATGACGAAGTTGGTAATCTGGTTATGGTCGGACCTTTAAACACATCCCGGCTCCGAAGGGGTTTTCCCCCAACCAGGGTATCTTCTCAAACAGGAGAGGGGCAACCGCCCCACTGGGACAAAGCTCTCGAAGTAGGTCTCTCGCTACATTGTGGTTGTTCTGTAGTGCATACGGACTGCAAAGTGTGGTGTCATTTGGGGTGAAACGGGAACCAGGGCAAGAAAGAAAAAGAAAAAAACGCGCGAGCAGCTTTTTTTGCCCCGTTTTTTAGGTTAAAGGCATTTTAGTTGGTTGTTGATTTGCCAAGCCTCAGAAACCATGATCGGGAGGGCACCCGGCTGGCAATTAATTTCTCCTTCCAGGACAGGCGGCAGAAAATGTGACCCTCACTGTTTTGCCTGTATTCAAAAATTTCCCGCCAGCGTTAGGGAACTTGCACCCTTAAGAACCTTCCAGTCGAAGGCACTTGATGGTGACATTCCACTTGTTCCCTGAAGCTGCGTGGGCAAACAGGGTGGGGACGGTGAAGATCCTCGCAGTGGGCAACGAGTAAAAAACGAGCGGAGGGGGAACGTGTTCGACGAAAATTTTACGCTGCTTTCTTGATTGTCCGCCCCGCGAAGGACAATTGGGTGCACGCGCAAAGCATTCCTCTTCTCCCTCCGGCACCGTCGGTTGCCTCTCACCTTGGAGCAAGAAAAACGCCATCAGGGTTTTTTGTTTAAGGAGAAAGAGTCCTAACTCGGAAGAGTTTCTTCTCTACAAGGGACCACACTTCAAGGGAGTAGCATTTTCAGGCAAGAAAATGGAACGAACAATACTTGTGGGGGGCAACATTTTTAAGTTTATACAATGTTATTGAGAAGTAACATTTTTTTTCCCAAATTTTCAAAATTTCATAAAATATTTCCCTTTAATATCATCAGTATTAATTTTTTTTTTTTTAAAATTTATTGGCCTCTCTCTCTAATCGAGGGAGCTTTTAGGGGACCTATGCAGGGAAATGGGAAAACGATTGAAGTTGGCCTTTTACTCGATTCCCTCAATATTTTTCCCTGATATCCACGTCGTTAGCATTAAGTTGGACCCACCCAACTTACCTTCGTCTGTTACCGGTTTCCCTCTCCCCCAATTTTTCTGGTTTAAATTTAACAATGGGATTAAAAGGACTACTCTCCAAGCAAGGGGACGAAATAACAAATAAATGTTTACCACAATTTAAATTGACGGGGAAATATTTCTAACCCCTTTCCATAAAGGCCATCGTCAATTCAACTTCGGCTTTGGGCCAAAACTATATCGCTACAGCCACAGGTTGTGGTATCGCTTTTTAAACAGTTTCAAACATTATTAATCATTTTCAAAATACCTGCGCAGGGTTTTGGGAGCGCAGGTTTCCTTATGGATAAGCCTATGCCAGGGAATTGACCAATTCCTTTAACCTCGTTGGCCCAGTTTCTTGTTAGTTCTTCGGATAAGTTAACCGGCAATATAAACGCAGGGAAGAGGTTATGGGTTTGGTATCCAAAAAACACGGCCTGATAACACCGGGAGTGCAACCCTTTGGACCCTGAAATTTCGTTCATTGGCAGTTGGCTTTCCCACTTAGGTTACATTTGGTGCATTGGGGGCTTAGAGTAGCGTAAGGGGACTTCGAACAATCTTAGATTATCAAGATAAGCATTGGAGCTGGGCGGAATCAAAAACCCCCAACCCAGAGTTAGTTAGTAAAATGTTTTCCCCAAGAGGAATGCGTTCTTGAGGTAACCATTCTGACAGGGTTGTTTTCTTTGCCGAGGAAGTTAAAGCATACGGGCGGAAAGCTAGGGCCCACCCCATATCGGGGTCCGGAAAAAATAACTTTGAAACGATATAAAAAGGCTTAGTTTAGGACCAAACCCTGAATTGTTCCTTTACCATCTTCACAGGGGGGAACTAGTTCTGGTTCTACAGCTAATGTGGTTTGGAAATTGCCTTGCCCCAATCCTGAATATCTCCGCTGCATTTACCCCCCCACCGTTTCTTTGGTCAAGGGGCACATAGGGGTGGAACTTTTTCCCACCTTAACCGGCTTTATGGTTGATTGGAATAATCTTACTCAAGACCCTCGGTCGATTTTCTCGGGCGATTACCAACTTTATGCCCAAAAAGTGATCATGATGTGTTTCAATCTCCCTGGAATTTGCGAAGCATCCCATGTTTTAAAGCTTCTTGCCAATTTTATGGCTCTTTTCCCCCACCCCCACCCCACCCCCAAAGGAATTAAGGCAAACTACTATCTCTTCGCCAAAGGCTTTCACACTCGTTATGGGAGTTCGTGGGGCGAATCCAAGGCAAAGCGATTATCGATAAGAACAAGTTGCTGAGAAGTTTATGGGCTTATTTCATATACTTCCACGGTTAGTTTGCCATACCACTTTTCAGGGGAAGAACTTTACACAAAAGGCAACCGACGTTCAATCCCGAGAAATTCAAAAACTCTTGGTTAACCGCAATCTGGTTACATGATGTGAAGTTCTGCCCAAAAACATTGCCTCGCCTGAGAACCTTAAATTTTTCTTTCACTCATTTATTACAGCTTTCTGTGCCGTGCCCGCCCCTTATGAAACAATGTTCTTTCCGTTTCATTCATTTTCAAATGCATAAATATCACTTTGCCCCACTGGGCCGTTTATTGTGTAAATTCTCGTTTTCGTTTTCTGTAGTTGTATTAGAAGGCCACCAGGAGTATTTACAAGAAGACACGGAGCTACAACAGATAGTGTGAGGGACCACCTTGACGCTAATTGACGTAAAGTATTAGCAAAAAAATGGGGAAACAGTAGGGCGTTATTCAATTCTTTACCAGAAATTTCTGAATCAAGTTTTCTAACATTCCAGCAAATTTGAATTTTTGTTACCCAACAGGAAAACCCAGCGGTGGACGGTGGCGGTGGCGATGGCGTGAGGTATGGAGGTTATGTGGGTTTATGTAAGGTATGTAAGGTGTTGGTGGAGTGGTTGCGTGGAGTGGAGGTGTGGAGTGCGGTGGCGGTTGTGTGGCGTGGCGTGGCGGTGCGGGCGTGCGGGTGCCGGGGCCGGCGCGGGCTGGGGGCGGGGCGGGCGGGCGCGGCGCGGGGGCGGGGCCGGGCGGTGGCGTGGCGTGCGTGCGGTGCGGTGGCGTGGGCCGTGGCGGTGCCGTGGCGTGCAGGTGGGCGGTGCGTGCGGTAGCGGGTGCGTGCGGGTGGCCGTGGGCCGGTTGGCAGTGCGTGGGCGTGGACGGTGGCTGGCGGTTGCGGTTGGCCGTGCCGGGCGTGCGTTGGGCGTGGTTGGCGGGGGCGTGGCGCGGGTTGTCCCCAAGCGGCGCGGGCGTCCTTCGATCCAGAAAGCGCAGTGCAAGCGATCGAGAAGGACGCCGACGCGGCGGGCGTCTGGGCCCGCGCAGCGCCCGCTTAATCACCGCTAATTGCCGCCTTGTAAAAAACAGCGGCGGCCGGCGGGCCGCAGCGGGCGAGGAGCGGCCCTATGGGGCGAGCGCTCTTGATGGCCTCGACCCCAGCGGCCCTCCCCGCGTCGGAGGGCGCGCGCGAGCAGGCGGGCCGTTCCTGCCCGGCTTCTTTGGCCCGCCGGTCATCGCCATTTAGTGGGAACCTCTCCCTTTTTGCCCATGGATTGGGAAGGTTGTTCGACAAGGTGTTCCCCGGACCATTTTTTTCCGAACGATGGATCTTCCTTGAGGCAGTAAAGTGATTTCAAAAAAGGGTCGATTTTGGACTTTTCCTTCCCAAAGAAAGTTATTACAGCTAAAATAAAAATTAAATTAATATGAAAATCTTGGTTTAATGAAAATATTGGTTTTGTTGAATAAGAAATTGGGCCAAAAAAGTTCTTCCGCTCCAATTTATCTTATTATTAAGAAGCTTAAAGGAAATCGCGAGCTTTCTTAAATCAAGAAAAATTTTGTGGGACGGGATCCTTGAGAAAAAATTTTTACAAGATAAAATTTTAAAACGTTTTGAAAAATATATAATCAAAAAATTTGGGAAAAGGACCATTCCATTTCCTTCATTGAGATCCTAACCAAGTACAAATGATTATGAAAAAAACGTTCTTTAATATTATGTGGTCTTCGCCACATCTGAGCATTTGCTGAAAGTATTTTTGCGCCACAAGTTCCAAGATAAAAATCATATCCCTGTTGCCGGGCAAAAGTATCTTCCTCGAGGGGACAACAACGCATAATCCTATTTTATTTTCGTTGTTGTACGATTAAGGTCGTTTGGTGTATCTTTAAACCCCAATAAGTAAATTGCCGGGGGACACATCGTTAAATCAATTTCAAATAATAGCCCAACAAACAACAAATTGTTTTTATGAAAAGGAAATTAATAGTCTCGGACCAGTTGTTTTTATTTGGCGTTTAACCTTACGCTCGAAATCGTTATATTTAACTTTTTTGGGAAAAACCCCAGAAAGGGGTGTATTAAGCTTCTAACAGGCCAAAACCTTATAATCAAAAATGTTCTTTTCGAAAAGAGGAAAATATTCACTATTCTTCTAAAAAAAGATTCGATTACAAACTCAAACTTCAAGCAAAAAAAGTTTCAACAAAAGAGGAATTCCTAAAAGTCTTTAACAAAAAGATGTTAGAAAAATTTTCATAGGGGCGTCATTTGGAAAGGCAAACGTTAAAAACTTTACAATATTTTAAATTTGATGTATGTATAAGAAACGTGACACAGTAGGTCTTTTACTCCTTTATGTATTCCACCAAGTTTTTGAGTTCCCAAAAGCTGTTTAAATCTAAACAAGGCCTTTCTGTCTGGGCATTATTCATATATAAATGGATTTGTCGAGTACAAAAATTGAAGGTTTTCCCTCTCACCCTGCATTTCATTTTCCATCTCTACTTCTTTGCGCAGTTTACTAAAACAATTCTTAGTTCTGAGACGGTGGTGTTGCGAAGTTGCAGCTGAAAACCAATCTTTAGCCGGAAATTTTACGCCGAATTTCTTAGAGTATATTGTTAAGTGATTTCCCATTACTTTTTCTTTCCCAATTACAACAGTACAGCGAAGAAACCTAAATAAACTTGATATTTGAGGGTAGGGAATAAGGGCAGGGAGTTTCAAACATTAATTTTCCCGCTCTTTCCAATCCGATTAGTCGGGCAATATATTTCCGCCCGCACTGTACCATGGAAGAATTTACTATACCACGATTAGCCCGGTTCTTGGAGAGAGGGAGGGACGCAATTTCCATTCGTAAGCGAATAGAACTGGAAATTTTCTTCGCGGAAACATCAAAGGGCCACGCCCGCCCACTTGCCCGCCACCACTTGCCCTTCTGCCTTTCACACAAAACCCAACTGCCTCGCCTCCGTTTTACTCTGCAAAAACGCTGTCCACCGTTTCCGTCGGCGTTATACGGGAACAATCATGGAAAGGTTTTTTTACTCCGCAAGCTTTTGAGGATCATTCAGAGATCACCGGCACACCCATTACAGTGCCTTTGTTTCCAAACCAACCCCTAGTTCCTCTAACATTCTCGTAAGCCGGCCCAAAACCGCCAACCAGTCCCTTCCCACCCCTCTGACTTTAACAAGCGGTGGTTCTCGCGGCCCCTACCCGGGAACATAATGTAAGTAACGTTCCGCGTCTCCTAGCGCATTTAACTCGGCCTGAAACCAACAAAATGGGCACGGCTCAATTTAGGTTTGACATGTGTTTTTCCGATAGATAGGCGCTCGTCCCTCTTGTCCAGTTTTACAGGGCTCAGAATGGCGGCCAGAGCTTGCGCGGCGCGGATGGAACCGGGAGGATGCACATAAGTTGCGCCCTAGTCCTTCGCCCGTGCCAAACGGGTAAAGAGAACTAGCGAGTGGAACGGCGGGCGGACCCGCGGGGGGCCGGAAGAGAGATCCAATTTGCCGTAGCCCTCGGAATTAGGTTTGCGGTTCGATAACCATCGAGTCCCCCCTTGCCTCACAAACACCCAAATGGGGCTGCCGCGTGGCGCCCAGCGTCGCTAGTATTGTTAGCAAAGAATGCTTACAGCGCGGGCGGCGGCGGCCGGAGGCGACGAGCGGGCCAAGCGTTCCGACGCGCAGCAACCAAAAAGATACGCGTTGGGAGCCCACCGGGTCGAGACCCCGCCCGGCAGGCAGGGCAGGCCGGCGGGCAAGCAGTGCGCAAGGGCCTGGCCTATAGAAATCGTGGGCCGGTACATGGTGTTGGCTGCGCGTTGTTTCTGCAGGCTATTGTTTTTCCCGTTTGCCAATTGTTTTCCGGGGGCCCCCGCCCGCCGCCCCACCGCCAAGCGCCCCCCCGGACAGTCGCTTGTTTTTGCGATCCCCCGCCGACGCAACCCCGCGGGGGGACGGGCAACGCGAACGCCGTGCGATGGGCAGTGCGGGGCCTGGCCCACCCCAGGCGCGGATAAGGCGGTGCGAAAAAGTGGAAAAAAAAAGGCGCCTCGGCGCATGGGGACGAGGGGACGGGAACAAAACGGTTGTTGGCCAGGGCTGAGGAGGTCCCGTTGTTGGATGGCGGGAAAACTTTAAAGTGTCCGCTGGCTTCGTGTTCGAATTTGAGCCGTATTAATGGGCATGCAGGTTTTTGGGTTACATTAAATGTTAAAAAATCCATACGGACAGTATTATCTTCATAAATAAAATATCCATTTGCCATTCCAAAGTATTATTGTTAAACATGAAAGTAAGGCTGTGCCCGTCGATGATTAATAAAATAACATGCAGTGGCTTGGAAAATACAAGACATATAACCACAACCAAGTGTTGATACAAACGTTACACTCTTCCTAGCGCATGTTTGAGCCCTATGAGAATTATTTTGTTATTGAGAATTTTGCTATTAATGTTTCATTACCAAATTTAAACCTCGTAATCTCGAATTCCCTCTTCTCCTGTCGTTTAATTCTTGTATTAACACCTCTTGTAAAAAGTTTAACCTCTTCTTTCTACCTCTTAATCTGGATATATTTTCCGGCATATTTTTTACCTCCCCTATGAAGCATCGCCTTCTGGGTCAAAGTCAATTAATCCCCATCCTTTCCTAATACTTTCATTCAGAGTTCCAGGTTCCCTTCCCCTTACATTTTGTACCAAACTTCCAATCTTCTTTATGAGTAAGCAACCTGTATATATTCATATCTGGATCTCGGAAAGTTGAAGTCTTTTTTTCTGGCTTGCTTTCTTCAGTAGGAAGTCAGCTTAAGTAGAAGAATGAGTAGCGCCAAAAAAGCCAAGTTGACCACTTAGAATCATTCATGACTTCAAATATTCTCATTCAATTCCTTTACTTTAACTTTCTAGGTTGGGGCTTCCCACTACACTATATCTTAAAAGTAACATCCTAGAAACCACGAAAATTTTTACTTATATTTTTATCTTTTCTCTTTTCACCATTTTAATGTCCAAACCTTTCCTTTTCCTCTTCCCTTGTTCTTCTTTTACTATTACTTTTTGTGTGCTTGTATTACTCATGCATTTAAAATCCAAGTTTCCCATTATCTTTACATTTTAGGAAAAGAAAGTTCTTAACAAAATCAAAATCCCAACCTTTTGGGTGGAGCGTTTTTGATAATTATTAAAAAAAATATTTTTCTAATTCAATTTATTTTCTTTTTTACAATTAAAACCTTCCAAAGTTGGGGGGCTTTTCGATTTGGACTTTTTTGGTTCCCCAAATTTTAAAACCCTTTTCTTCCATATTTTTATTACGGTTTTTTAAAGTTAAACTTATAAAGCCCCCAAAAAAAAAAAAGGGTTTTTTGATGTTTTTTACCCCCTTTTTCTTTTTTGGGGATTTCCTTTTTTTTCCCCTCCTGTTTCCCCCTTTTTTTTTTTTTTTTTCTTTTACCCCCCCACCC
>BOPP01000047.1:5543028-5569704 GCA_017312745.1 Gryllus bimaculatus | reverse complement strand
AGGGCGGGGATGGGGGCGGGTCGAGCGGAAATATTGCGTTGTGGGACTCGGCCGAAGCCCTTTTGTGCTGTGGGGCCTGAACGCGAGGAACGAAGTGATGGCGGCGGCTTCGACGAAAACCCAGTCCAAGTCGTCGGTCGTCACTGGCAAGGGCGCCAGTGACCTGAGCTGTTGTAGCGCACATAAGCCTTCATCATCATCATCATCACCGTGGTTGTCGGTCGTCACATCTCTCTGAGCATCACGGCAATGCGACGACTTTTAAAATTGTAGAATCATGTGTGTTTGCGTAATCATAGCAGACGTCAAAAATTTATTGGGTAATGATTGTGACTGGAAGAACACTGGGAGCGTAGTCTAGATTACATACGAAGAAGATAATGAAGGCTTATGATTTGGTAAATGGGAATGGAGGAGGCTGGCAAATTGGATGTATGTCTTTCATATGTTGTATATACGCCTTTATGGTGGATATAGTGGATATCGGAGGACGTGGGTCAATACACATTTGAGAACAGAAGAATAAAAGTTAAGAGCATTGAAGATGATTTTAACAATGAAGATCTGGAAAGTGTCATCGGAGGATTGGCTACACAGTGTCTGACTTCAGTGATGAGACGATAGGATCTTTAGAGGAGTTACTCTAATAAGATGACAAGTGGGAAAGAAATTAATATCGTTCAGGACAAAGCCATGGCAAAATATAGTGTTAAAGCCAGTTACAAAAGAATTAACTGTGAACAAATGCACTGACAAAATGAGTACATGGGCGTAACTTGCAGTTATGACGCCAGTAGTGGCCAAGCAGTAGCTGTCAGAGCGGTCCCTTCTTATTGTAATCGCCCTATAACAGAGAGGGGGCAGAAGACGAGTGAACGAAAACGTCAAGGGTGGAAGTGGGAACGGGGGACGAAGGGGAAGCTCAGAGCGGGACGTAGGCGTTCGCCGGGAGGGCGCGCCCGGTGACAAGTGAGCAGCTGTCCGCGTTCGCTCGAGGATCAGCGTTGTGGGGCGAGGGCGCCGGGGAAGACGTCCCCCTCCCGCTTTGCTGTAATGCCTCCAAGAATCTGTAGCCGGCCGACCTGCTCGTCGGAACGCGCCGTGCTGGGAATGCCCCTTTTCACCCTCTTGTTGTCAAGCGCCCTGCCGCGTCTTTAAAGGTTTTAGGAGTAAGTCACCGGTTGTGGTTTACATTTGAATGGGTGGACGCTTTTAAAACGTTTGGCATTAAAGATAGAGATAAAACTGTTTTAATCATCTTAAATTTGTAAAACGCAGTGCTTGCTCAATAACTGCCTGCACAGAAACGTATCAGAAATATTTATTCAGAAGATAACCTGATACGTTATGAAATTAATGCGCTCGCTTGGCACTAATTAATATATTTTTTTCAATAATCATACAGTCCTATTAAATATTGTACATCTATTGCGATAACGGGTAGCATCGAAATAGCATTTTCTCTTCAGGTTGAATGTGACAGGTATCGTTCATTATGTAAATTGCTGGCACCCTTGCCAAGTGATGGATGGATTATTATATAACAAATGAAAGAGACTAGTAATGAAGGGCGTCAAGTAAGAGTAAGGCGAGTTGTCGCGACCGCGAAATACGCTGAATATCTTTTCCCGAAGACCGCAATTCCACGTGCGATCAACGTGAACTTCAATGAACTCCTGGCAGCAATGCTCATCTCAGCGAAACCTGAAAGCCTCCCGGAATCATCGCAATCGAAAAGTATCAATTAATGGATGTAAGATAGGCTGAGAGTAGAGATGTCTGTTGGTTATAAAATTGCAATAATGTGTACTTTGGCTGCCCTGCTTCATCAACAGTTCAAGGTTAATCGATTTCCATCCTCATGTTGATCAATCCACGTTGATTCAAAAAAGCTCCGGCAAGTTTGGGAGATAGGTGGCGCAGTGTAAATGACACTCCTGTTTCGTGGTGTTTTACATGATTTCAATTAATTTATAATAAAGCATTCAAAAAGTTTTAATAATACAGTTCTCCTTAGCACACGTTGCTAACTCACAAGAACATTCATATTCCTACTACAAATTTCATTCCTTTTCTCTTTTTTCTTTTTTTTGTTTCTTTGGAAATAGTAGTCTCAGTTATCTCCATGGTATTTCGTAATCTGCACCGTTCAAGTAGTAATATAATACAATATTATTTAAATAAGATGATATCGGTGGCTGAGATGTTACGGGACCATCAAAATGATTTATTGACCAAAACAAGACATTAAATTATTAATTAGATGTATCTTCCGGGCTGGATGACTGTGGTCTACTGGAAATCGTGTTTCCAGACGTTTCGTCTGCAACTTTGTCATACATCACCAGTAGCAGAATGCTCGTGGACGAAGTATCCTTGCAGACAAGAAATCAATCGAGTGTCTATAAAAGTTAATGAGTTAACCAAAAAGATAATGTGAGAAATCTAAAATTGAAAAACAATTTACCAGTTTCTTACTTAAAGAATTCTTCTTACAAAAATCCCTAAAAATATAAGTTTTGAAAAGTATTGAACAAACCACGTCCACTTACTGAACTGTGGTTATGTTTAATCTTTGAGATATTACTCTTTTCATAATTTAACCAAGACTTTAATTGAATTGTCTTAATTTATTTCCGCCAGTAACTATTCCATTTTTATGTGTTCTTAATTTAACATTTAATTCCAGGATTTAAATAATCCATTAAGATAGTTGTGAATATAAAGGAAATTTTCATTATTAAAAAAATTAATTTCACTAGGAGAAAACTACGTCCTTATTTGTTATATGCCTTACCATAGTGATGGATTTACCAACTTTATCCACTCCTGAGATACTATATGGACCATGTCACGCGTAAAAGGAATAGAGGATGCTCCTATTCATGAGACTCAAAATAATTGTTTAGGATACCGGTAATACTGATCATAAGGATCCAATGTCAAGAATTACGAATGTATGACAATATATTGAGGATTATAAATATCAAGTAAGCGAATAGTGATTAGGAGCGCTTAAAGAACAGTGATGATAACTGAAGATCTCAGTAGAAGAAGAGGCTCTACCGCATATTTTTGTGAAAATGAGTTATTACCGTTAACTAAAATTCGAATATTATTATAATAATATATACTTCCTGCTGATGAGCTTTCGTTCGGTGGCAGTGCTTATACATATAAAGACATAAAGGTATATATACAACATATAAAAGACCTACAAAGATAAGTTAAGAAAACATATTATAGGAGATTAATAATTAGTGACTAGGAAGACATACAACACATAAATGTTGCTATCACACGCAATTTCCTAGACAATTCCAGAAGCAACGCACTCGAGAGGGAAAAGTCGCTAGTACTGCAGCAAGTAGATTGATCCATGTGTTTTTGTAGTGTAATATGCTATTTCAATCCAACGTGGACTTACATGGAAATGTGCCATGTTTGTAAGTTTCAAACCGTACTGAGTTACGAGAGTTCTAGTAAAATCCTAAATATCTCAAAACAAGATCAATGTGGGATAGCCGCTTGTTCTACTGAGCCCTTCAATTCTGAAGATAAATCGAAAGATAGGCAATAGTTTCATCGGCTTTCAGTACCGAAAAATCGCCCGCGCCCCACAGTGATTCTCAAGCGTCTTGTCACGGGTGGCGCGACGCCGGGCCGCGCTGCCCTCCACGCTGCCCTCCACGCTGCCCTCCACGCCGCCCTCCACGCCGCCCTCCACGCCGCCCTCCACGCCGCCCTCCACGCCGCCCTCCACGCCGCCGTCCACGTAGCCGCCCTCCACGCCGCGCACACGCTGCCCTCCACCGCCCCTCAACGCCGCCACACGCTGCCCTCCACGCCACCTCCACGCCGCCCTCGCACGCCGCCCACACACGGCTGCCCTCAACGCCGCCCTCCACGCTGCCCTCACACGCCGCCTCCCACGCCGCCACACAGCCGCCCTCCACTTCCGGCCCTCCAACCTCCGCCCCTCCACGCCCGCCTCCAGCTTCCCTCCACGCTGCGCTCCATGCTTGCGTCCACGCTGCCACACACGCTGCCCTCCACGCGCCCCCACGCCGCCCTCGCACACCGCCCACCACGCGCCCTTCCCGCCGCCCTCCACGACGCCCTCCACGCGCCCTCCCGCGCTCCTCCACGCCGCCCCTCCAGCCGCCCTCCACGCCGCCCTCACTTGCCGGCCTCCACGTGCCGCCCTCACGCGCCCTCCACGCCGGCCCTCCACGCGCCTCCACCGCCGCCCCGGCCTCACGCCGCCCACTGCCTACGCCGCCCTCCACGCTGCCCGCCTTGCCTCCCGCCGCCCTCCAACGCCGCCCTCCACGCGCCCACACGCGCCCTCCACACGCGCCCTCCACGCGCCTCCACCGCCCCTCCACGCCGCCCACACGCCGCCTCCAGCCCTCCAGCCGCCATCCACTCCGCCCTCTACGCCGGCCTCACACGCCTCCTCTCACGCTGCCTCCAATGCGCCCTCCACGCCGCCTCCACGCTGCACCACGCTGCCCCGGACCTCATCCGCCACCGTGCCCTCCCCCACCCCCACCACGCTGCCCTACCGCCCTCCACGCAGCCCTCCACGCCGCCCACCACGCTGCCCTCCACGCCGCCCTCCACGCTGGCCCTCCACGCCGACCTCCACGCCGCCCACCACGCGCGCCCTCCATTCCGCCCTCCACTCCCGTCTCCACGCCGCTCCACGCTTCCCTCCACGCTGCGGCTCCCATGCTGCCCTCCACGCTGCCCACCACGCTGGCCCTCCACGTTCCGCCCTCCACGGCCGCCTCCACCCGCCCACCACGCCGCCACCACGCGCCTCCACTCCGCCCCTCCACTCCGCCCTCCACGCCGCGTCCAGGCTTCCCCCACGCTGCGCTCCATCTGCCCTCCACGCTGCCCTCACAGCTGCCCTTCCGGCCGCTCACACGCTGCCGTCCACGCGCCCTCCACGCCGCCTCCACACCGCCCACCACGCCGCCCTCCACGGCCGCCCACCACGCCGCCCTCCACGCCGCCCTCAGCGCCTCACGCCGCCCTGCCACGCCGCCCTCCACGCCGCCCTCCCGCGCCTCCACGCGCCCTCCACGCCCCCTCGCACGCCGCCCTCACGCCGCCCTCCACGCCGCCCTCCCACGCCGCCTCCACCGGTCACCGCCGCCCTCCCACGCGCCTCCACGCGCCCTCCACGGCCGCCCTCCACGCCGCCTCCACGCCGCCCTCCACGGCGGCCCTCCACGCCGCCTCCACGCCGCCCTCCACGCGCCCTCCACGCCCTCCACTCCGCCTCCACGCCGCCCTCCAGCCGCCCACGTCCACGCCCGCGCCTCCACGCGCCCTCGCACGCCGCCCCTCCCACAGCCGCCTCCAGCCGACCTCCGCCGCCTCCCGCGCCCTCACGCCGCCTCCCACGACCGGCCTCCACGCCGGCCCTCCACGCCGCCCTCCACGCCGCCCTCCCACGCCGCCCTCCACGCCGCCCTCCAACTCCGCCCTCCAACTCCGCCTCCACGCCGCCCTCCAACGCTGCCCTCCACGCTGCCTCCACGCAGCCCTCCACGCTGCCCTTCACGCGCCCTCCACGCGCCGTCCAACGCGCCTCCACGCCGCCTCTCCACGGCCGCCCTCCACGCGTGGCCCTCCCTCCGCCCTCCACGCCGCCCTCCACGGACGCCGCCCTCCCGCCGCCTCCACGCCGCCTCACACGCCGCCTCCACGCGCCCTCCTCGCCGCTTCCACGCAGCTTCTCCACGCCGCCTCTCACGCCGCCCTCCACGCGCCCTCCACGCCGCCCACACACGCTTGCCCTGCCACGCGCCCTCCACGCGGCCCCCTCCACACGCCGCCCTCCACGCCGCCCTCCACGGCCGCCCTCTCAGCGCCGCCCTCACGCCGCCTCCACGCCGCCCCGCACGCCGCCTTCCACGCCGCCCTCCACGCCGCCTCCACGCCGCCCTCCAACGCCGCCCGCTCCACGCCGCCTCCACGCCGCTCCACTCGCCCTCCCACGCTTCCCTCCACGCTGCCCTCACACACGCTGCCCTCCCCCGCTGCCCTCCACGCTTGCCTCACACGCTGTCCCCTCCAAACGGCTGCCCTTTCAAGCCGCCCTCCACGCTGCCGTCCCGAGCCCGCCCTCCACGCCGCCCTCCACGCCGCTCTCCACGTCGCCCTCCACGCCGCCCTCCATGCCGCCCCCACGCCGCCAGCGCTGTCGGAGTCGCGGCCGGCGCGTCGCGACGCCACGCCACACCACGCCACACAAGGGCTTCTGTCCCCCGCGTGGCCCTGCGCCCGGAGCGTGTGCGCCGCCACTTGGGCACGATTCGCTAAAAGGTAACTTCTGAGAACGCGTGATATTTGCGCGAGTGACCTTCTCTCGCCCATTCTGCTGCCTCCGTCCGCGCGGCGTCTGACCGGCGCGCGACGCTGCAGCTACGCCCGGACTCCCACCATTGTGCCGGCTGGAAGCGCCTCTGTTGGAGAGAATGTTAGAGCCGACGTGAAAACGTCTTGTGTCATTTGTGTACCCAGCGCACACAAAAAACGCGAGGTACAAAGGGACTCGCTATTCCGTTGGAGGAGAAGTGTGCGTTACGAAACACAATTACGAAATTAGCACTTGACCAGTGTTCAAGAAACATGACGAGATGCGGAAGTCCTCACGGTTTGAAATGAATCCCAGCGGTGTGTGCGCGCAGCGAGGGTGATTTCCATTGAATAGCCAGGGGAGTCGTCTCAAGAGACAGCTCACGTCAGGACACGACGTACGTCAAAAGATATAAGCGCTTTCAGAACAGCAGAAACGCGAAAGATAAGTTCAGTTTTATTGAATCACAAAAGTCACTTCGTCACTCAGGTGAAGAGTGCAGAAGAGAAAATTACAAAAAGAAAATTCTTGTTGGGGGGAACATTGCATTGTCATCACTAAGAGTGTAGAAATCTGTCTTGTATTGTGTGATATAAATTCAAATTTAATAAATATTTTTACAGAAGACATTTCAATTACTTCAATGGTATTAAATTAAAATATAATTTTGATCATTGAAGTATAATCGTAACGTAATAAACTATAATCGTAAAAATAATAAAAATGCTAATTGAAGTCTCCTGTGGATTTCTTAACTGTTGAAATATATACATGCAATATGTCGTTTTCTATATCTACTATTTTAGAAAAATGTTCAGCGATTGAAGAAGTATTTCGTCACCCTCATCGTCATCACCTTCAACAACATTATTTCTAGTATTATTACTATCAATGTCGCTGTCTTTAAAAGTAATATATGCTAGAACGAGAACAAATATTTTTCTGTGCATTTTCAAGACGTTTGGGGATCACACTTGTAGGAGATAGGTACCACAATTACAGTTGGCTCACTGCACTCGTTCCTGATTTCGACTCGTAGCCCTTGATATTTCAGTATACTATTTTGATATTCTAAGGAGTCTTGAGGTTTTTGTGAAAGACCTCAAGAAATACGTTCTCTCTCATTCAGTCCCACCTCTCTCTGTCTCTCTCTGTCTCTCTCTCCGTCTCTCTCTGTCTATCTCTCCGTCTCTCTCTGTCTATCTCTCCGTCTCTCTCTGTCTCTCTGTCTCTTTCTGTCTCTCTGTCTCTCTCTGTATCTCTCTCTTTCTGCAAGGACGATAACCCCAAATTGGGCTCTGGCATGATATCGCAGTACTCACGGAGTCTCTAATGAGTGTTCTAAGTGAGGAAGGAGGATCTTTTTTGTTCACCCGCCCAAAGCGATGGATATGGGGATAATGTCATGACAGTACTATCTTCCCCGTTGTTTAAGGTTTTGCTACAATATGTTTGTGTAATCAATTGGAGAAAACCGATTAAAATATCGATCAAAGCCAGCTTCAGGTCCAGACTCACAACTACATGTGCTACACACTCGATCATAAATGGATGAGTTTGCAAAATATGATTTTATGAAAAAACTTTCGGTAAGAAAATAATGGGTTTGCTCACTGCGCAGAGTAAACGAAATAGCAGTCGCTAGGTTTTAGGAAAATTCAGCAATTTTTGTGGCGTTTTGTTGTAACGAAAACTTGGATTCGTCATTTCACGCCCCGTATATAACATTGCAAAAGATAAACGAGCTAGAATATACCACACAGAATGGCTGAAGCCCCTCAATATTTAGAGCAAATTGAAGCCATGTTTTTGCTGTCATAGCAGCGCCCTTTGGGAAACAAAGTATTCTATACTGCCATTTATGCCACTACTCTTCATGGTTCCATCCAATCGGGAGCTTAAACGTCACTACAATGACGTCACTATGGTGACTTTTAATATATTTCATATTTTACCATATACTGTACTATGTACTGTACCAACTGTATAATACCGCCAGAGGTGGCTCAGTACGTCTATTGATGTCACTACTGTGCCGACGGTGACAGGTTTTTCGACGCTGGCTTGTCAGCTAGATCGAATTCAGCTGCTGTCTATGGGAGAATTCTAGGAGCCGGCTGCACTGATCGTTAGTTTTCCGCGGTTCCTCCGCTCAACAGCAGGCGAATGCCGGAGCAGAACCCTATCAAACGGGCCAAGGAACGCGCGTGATCTTTTCGTCCTCTTCATTGTCCTATCCTCACACACACACACACACACACACACAGTTTCACGAACTATACTACCAGATATGCCGGAAGTCGAGTAGGGAGCTTAGAGATTGTCCTGACAGGGACGGCGTCCCGCTGGTGGTAGATACCTGACTAGAGAAAATCCTCGCAAGCTTGGGAATCATCAACTTGCAATGAATCTCCGCCTCCCTTAGCGACGAAAACATGCACTACACTTACGGGACTAACGACCTTAGCAAATAACGCGGAATCACTAATCAATCAGCGAATCAAGAGGACTATAGCTTGGAGTATAATAGTGTTCCGATCGTCAAGATGATTGAGTTTCGCCACCAGTACCTGCATCATCGTCGCCGTAAGCTCCTTCCCCCCCCCGCCTCAGCACCTGCGCGCCTTCCTGCTGAGCATTCAAGGGAGGCGTTGTGTCCCTGGGAAGAATGCGCAGGCTCCATTGAGACGCAGAATCCGGGAAACAGGAATTCGTTAAGACCTTACGGCGCAATGAAAGGACGCCCAACAACACGCCGATTAACGATTCATGCTTGTTGTGTGTGCCGCTTTTATTATTTCAAGGACATCATTCACTCAGGCTGCTTCAATCGCCCTTTATGCAAAATTTCCGTTTAATGTGTTCCACTGAAGTGTCCTTTGCACTTCGTAACGTTTTAATTTTCATTGACTTGACTGGCAAATGTTGTTTTGGCTTTCAGCGCTTACAGTTTGCTTTCAGACACTTCGTGTGATCGACACCGTCGACATAGATACCATTATGTGATAAGCTAAAGAGAAAATTACAAAACTAAACCAAACGAGATTGCCTATATAAAGTGTATTTTATACGACAATGGCATCCTCTAATATTAAAGACAATCAAATAAAGTATTATTTTAAAAAAAACTCAAAATAAATCTGTTATTTTGTCTGGATTTATTGTTTTTAATATTAGAGGATACCACTGTCATAAAAACTAGAACGAAAATATTCTGAAATAGCGTTATAATTTTGTTTTATGTGTGTGTAATTTCGGCCTTAAACCTTTGTTTGTGGTGGAAATATTGTGTGTTGACTCCTTTTCAAACTAAACACATATCACATTCATTCGTGTACCAAATAGTACGAGTATTCCGTATTTTCATTGTTTAAATTTCGATACGTTATTTGAATACAAAGCGTTCGGATCAATAGTGCGATGGGAGGCCTGAGTGCGGGATGAGATACATATTTCAAAGACATTACGAAAGCGGCGCGCGAAGCTGAGATTGAATATCGCCGGTGGGACGGCCCGAAGTCCACCTCGGCGAGTGGCGGTGAAGCGGCCCACCCGCCGCCCGATCGAGTGTCCTCGCCGCTGTCGATCGGCAGCGCCCGCGACGCCGCGCGGCCCGCGGCTCATTTGCATGGCAACGGCCGCGCGCCGCCCGCCGCCCGCCGCCGCTCGGGGATCGGCCCGTAATCGAGGGCCCGGCTCGTTTATCATCATCGGGCGTCCGGAGGCGCAGATGCCGCCCCGGCCCACGCGCACGACTCGGGAGCACACGCGCAGCTCGGGTTCAGGCGCGCGTTTACAATGCTTTTTCTGCTTGCGACGTAAGTGCGAGGAAGTAAAAATACCGCATCGTTGTCAAGGATCCACAATTGGTCGATTTTGTGAACAACGTGCTAGCGAAAGTATTTTACTACATATTGTATTATCAATTTTATTGAATCAGGGCCCCACATTACATTTTCTTTCTCTCGGAAACCCACCGTTTCAGAGCGCACTATTACGATACTTTCTCTTCTCTCGAAGTAAGGGCGAGAAAGTAAAAAAAAATTGTTGGTGTCAAGGAGCCACAAATAATGGATAAAACCACGGACGCTCCTTTGGGTTTTCTTGACCTTGCTTTGTGAGAAGAGAAAGTATTGTAATTGTGCCCCCAAAAAGGACGAAATTACGACACAAAAAACATTATTGCCGGGTACTGATTCAAAAAGTGGATAAACCATGATCCACTGTGTAGTAAAATACTTCTTCTAAAACGTTGAGAAGTCAGAATCTGCGATTTGTGGCTTCTTGATACCAACACAGTGTTTTTTTACTTTCTCATCCTTACTTCGTAAGAAAATCGTGTGACGGAAAATCGGAAAATGGTGTCACGGAAAATTTTCGTAACAAGAAACCTTATTACCAGGCCCTGGTAACGAAAAAGAGTTGATAAATCTTGTTTCGTAGGATTTTTAAGTCTTGGCAACGCCTCCACATCGCGACTGTACTCCACATCCCGACATCCACTCCACTCGCGACTGTAGAATTTTAGATTATAACAAGTTCTTTTCTCCAAATAACACATTTACACAATTTACATTTTATGAGAGTCATTTTTTTCTTTTCCATTAATTGTAATAGTGGGCTTTTGACAGACAAGTCTACGATCATTTATGACAATATAGTTAAAGGTATTGAAAGATATATTTATTTTTATGGGATTAATGAATTACTTTCTCGACCTCCCTCGTGCCTCCTATGACCTTAGCAGTCGACGTGCCCAGAATCACTAATCCATCAATCAATCAAAAAACCAAAAGCAATATCGAAGTAATTTGTGTATTTGTAGTTAGCGGAGAGCACACACGTGGTCTCACGTCGCTAATAGGAGCAGCTAGCACCCGAAAAGTATGATCCCACATATGAGTTCTAAATGTTTTTAAACATGGTTCGTTTCTACAAGTTATTTTTAATTTTTTTAGAAGATTAGAATTAGAAGATTTAAAAGATTAGATTAGATATTTTTAGAAGATTTTTAGAAGATTAGAACGCGAAAGGATGTAGGTATTGTAATGGCTTAAAGGCCTTCGGCCTAGCCACATAGGACCAAGTAAGCTAATTTGTCTGTAATAATTACCTATTAAATAAATAAAATAAAATTTTTAATTTTTTATTCTGTCGCATTCATGCAGTGTACAAACCCAATTGCATATACGTATAATGATGAATATGCATGTTGTCCCTTTGCTCTATTGGCGCCATAGAGGAGGAGGGTGGTCGGGCAGCGCTGGTAACTGTTGGCTGTGGAGGCGGCGGCCTCGGCGGCTGGTCGCCGCGTTCGGTCCGATAGAGGCGGCTTCGGCGGCGGCGGCGAGATCCACCACAACGATACGCGTAATTGCGGCCGGGCGAGCCTTAATTGCCGCAGCGTCCGTTCGACGTTGTAATGGAGATATTATTGTGCCCGCAATATAAGGCGCCGCCGCCGCCGCCTCCGCCTCCGCCGCGGCCACCGCCGCCGCCTCCACCTTCCACCTACCGCCCCGTTCCACCTCCGCCACCGCCCGTTCACCTCCCGCTACTGCCGCCGCCTCGCCTCCGCCTTCCGCCTCGCTCGCTCGCCTCCGCCTCGCCTTCGCCTCCGCTCGCTCCTCCGCACTCCACTCCGCCTTCACCGCCACTGCCGCGCCTCATCGCCGCCGATCGCTCCGCTCCGCCTCGCCCCGGTTTCCGCCTCGCCGCCTCGTCCGCCCTTCTCCTCCGTCTCCGCTCGCGCTCACTCCACTCCGGGCGCCACCTCCGCCTTTGCCTCCGCCTCCTCCTCCTCCTCCTCCTCCTCGCCGAGAAGCGTTTTTTCCCGCGCGCTCCACCCTCCGCTCTCTCCCGCGCAGAGCGCATTCCGCGGATGTGTCAGCGCGGGCTTTTAATTGGCGCGCCCGCTGCGATATTGTTTCCCCGGCGCGCGCGTGTTTGTGCCCCGGCCCCGCGATCGGTGACGGCCGGAATGCGACAAGGCGACGCGTTCGCGCGCTCCACACGCGCGTTTTAGCAGCCGACGCCGCGCTCGTACGACTCGTGTCTCGCTCCGAGTGGCTGACAGTTGGCTCTCCGCACGCTCAGGAGTACAACTGTGTTCGCCTACCTGCCGTAGAATTAAGCATTATTGAGTGGAAATAATTTAAAAGAATAATAATAATTATTATTATTATAGAATACTTCATTATTAGGAATAAGCAAAGAAATGATTAAAGGGTCATAGTGAAAAGTGCAGTGCAGTGAAGTGAAGGGAAGTGTAGGGAAGTGCAGTTGAACAAATATTCAGTGCAGAGTTTGATTATGTTTCTTTTTTTTAAGTAGTTTTAAATTTTTTATGAATTAGATAGTTTTATATTTTTATTATTTTTATTATTAATGTTATTTTTATTTTCATTATTATTTTATTATTATATTATTATTATATATTTTGCATGTTAGCTGTAGTATTTTATTTATGTAATAAGCTGCCACCGGTTTATGCCCATTTGCAGTTCTAATACATTTATCTATTATCTATTTTTTGTTAGGAAAATTGTATATTATTTTATTCAGTCAATCGGGTTTTAATAATTTTAATTTAGCTGTTTGTAATATTGCGGTTTTGTGTTACGATAACAAGATTGTATTTCAGAAATGTAATAGAAAACAATGAACGTCCATATGAGGAAGTATGTTACAGTAGAAATCATACTCTTGTTCCTTTACGGGACGAATCGGATTATTTGTATGAATAGTTGTTTTCTCTGTGAATCATTCAGTTGTGTAAAAGATTTTATAATCATATTATTAGCAATTAATTTAGAGTAAGCACTGTCATTCGAAAGTTGATGATTATATTAAAGAGTTTGATTACAACATCGTTAATTATAAAGCTACTCGTAAATCTCACCATCATGACTCATACATCCTTCAAATCGAACGATTTATAATTTTTTTTGTACAAAAAATTAAATTTCTTCCTAATAATTACTAATGAGCACCGTAAAAAAGTGCTAAGAGTTTCAATCCATGAACAACGATACAATAATGGCATCATTTTCATTGGGATATTGCCTTACAACATTACTTACAGTAGACTTACAGTTAGTAGTATTATTACAGTTTGTCTGAAGAGAGATACTAAGCAGTAAAAAGAGAAAAGGTTTCTGGAAACTGCGTCTTCTTCAATATTCACGTATTAAATTAGATAAAATGTTGCATGCTTTAGGCGTTTCGCAAATTTTCGCACTTTGTAAGTTTTTATTGCTTGAGATTTGCGAAACACAATGATATTAGTTATGAATGGAAAATAATTTTCTTACCGTTTAATTCTCAAAGGCCACTATCTTCCCCATTGAAAACATTATAATAATCAACACATTCATAAAGTTTTGAAACATTTAATATCGGGACATTTGGTGTGAATAATTCTGAACTGATAATGCTGTAAGCACTCTCCTATTCTTGAAAAGAAAGAATTGGAAACGTGGCATAGAAAAAATTCAAAGACATCGACGTTTCAAAAATTCATTTCTCGTTTCTAATCCTCAAATTTAAAATTATAATGCATAATTGCAAAGGAAGTCTTTATAATAGTATGTTACCGAAAGATATATCGGCGTAGGTAGCTCATGGCATCAACTGATGCCCCAGCAATGCCTCTTTCCATTCAGCCGTTCTCTGGAGGTAATTCCCTTCTCTGGAGGTGATTCCTAACGACCAACTTCACTTGTCGGTAGTTTTCTTTGTTTTCTTCGATCAATACCAGGCGAATGCCAGAGCTACGGCGTAACAAACGAACCGTGGGCCGCGCACTATCTTTCCTTCCTATTCTTTGTTCTATCCTCATTCCAGAACATACTTACCCTACATTGACTACACTACCGCTCATGTGGGGAGACAAATCAGTAACTTAGAACTTGACCCAAGTGGGGCGGTGCCACCAGGTTACCTTGTTAGGGAAACCCCGCCAGTGGACGTTCAGTTCGGCGCCGGATTTCGTCATCCAGTGGGTGAAGATCACCGCCACCTCCGGTGGTAAAACATGCACTACACTTATGGAACCAATCACCTCAGCAGTTGACGCACTTGGAACCATTAATCAATCAAAGAATGTAAGATACTATTTCGGAACAAATAACAAACAAACGTGAAGAGGCCCCAGAGTTCAGTGACCTGCCATGGGTCTCTCCGACTGCAGTAGCATTTGGAGCGAGCCTGTCCCCGCGCCGTCGCGGTCATCCGCCGCAGTCTTCCCGCCTGGCCGCTCCGCGCGCTGTTTGCGCTCGCCCCGTGCCGCACAGGCGCTCTATTCACGTGCTGCGTATATTCGGCCGCGCCGCAAGAATGTACACAGTTGCGGCTCGCGCTTCCGCGTGCCTCTTGCTGCCGCATTGTTCGCAGGCCACGGCCCCCTCCTCCTCCTCGCACCCCGGCCTCCTGGATCCACCTCCGCACCGTGCAAACGACGCGAGGCCCGGCGTCTCGTAAGCCCGGGGGACCACATCGCCGAAAAGAGAGGCGCTTCTTTGTTGTTAGCACGTGTCCCGCGTTGCTTTGTTGTTAGCACGTGTCGCGCTCGTGGAATGTGCCCTAACGAACGACATTGCGCGCAATGTGTAAACACGTGTGGGGCTGGTGTAAAAGTTACGCCGGTCTTGCATGAAACGTTTTTGATTGCTCTCCAACTGACGTAGTTTTACTTTGTGCTGTATCATTGCTAATCAGCTATTAAGGAGATGAAATGTTGCTCATTTGCGCATTAGATAACATCATGTCGATTTAGTTTATGGCAGATAGACGATTTCTTTTATTTTTCTCCCATGTTTACATCATGAGATGTCGTTGTTATAATGAGAAATACAGGCATTATAAAAACATACAAAACATTACCAGCCTTAATTATTATGGTTTTGTTTGGGTTACAAAAGAACAAGTTATTTTCATATTAAAAACTACAATTTACTTTATACGAATTGTTCTTACAAGTCTATTATGGTCATTGTGTAAACTTTAAAATGATTAAACATCTATCTGCAGCCTTTGCTTCCTGTCTTTCTAACAAAATTTTCATTCTTTTACATACAAACAGTATAATAAATGTTTAGTTGGTTCGTGTCATTTATTTTGCAAATATCTGAGGAAAATACAACACAAACAGAACTGATTGTTCCAGTATCGGTACAAAAAAGCTGATTTTATTTAGTACTCAACAAAATCAACTTTTTTCTATCGGGATAGGTTGTGAAAAATAAGCAAACGAGGAAGTCAACATATTTTTAATTTTGCAGTGAATGCAGTAAATAAAGATACAATTTTGGCGAATGGGTCACTATTTTGGTTTTATTAGAGTGCACGGTTTTACATTGAGTACATACAACGCTCAGCATACTATAGTTTATATTATATAATATGCATAATAGAATATAAACAATATGTTGAGCATATTATATATTTGTACTCAATGTACAACTGTGTTCCTTAATAAAAATCTAAATAGTAACACATTCACTGAAATTGTATTTTCATTTGCTGCGTGCACTGCATAACTTCAGTATTCACTTGGTTCTACCATTCTTTTTTTCACATCGCTTCAATCCACTCGGTTTTCCCACTTGAGACCAATTAATTTCTCGCAGACCTTGCTGCTAGTCGCTGCTTCTGGGATCTCCTGCGCCTGTGGCAGATTTTCTGCAGTCTTTGGGGAATGGGCCATCAGAGAATGAAAGTGGGTGTGTCGCTTGGATGTAAAGATTTGAGTGAGGACAGAACGGAAAAAGAGGAATTACGCGCGGTTCGTAGCCCGTTCTCTAGGTTTCTGCTCCGGCATCCGGCTGTAGTTGGTTGGAGTAAACCACAAAAACAGCCTCAAGAAATGTCATCCGCACAGTGATATTCTCGAACCAGATATTGAGCTGATGTCGAGAATCCTGTCATTTGTATTTGTATTTAGCCCGTATATGTCCCATACAGGAAAATTGACCTCAGCGTCGTTATATCGCGGGGTTGATAGACGATCACCCAACCAGGAAGCAGCGTTGTCTCGAATTTGCTAAATCTTTGTCACTTGAATTAGTTAACGAATTCTGCTAGCGACGCTGGTCTCGCGGTCGTGGCCTTTCAGTAGAACCATTCCAACATTCAGCTGAATAACTGAGAGAAACCACAAAATCCCTGGCCTGAATAGCTGGCATAGGGGTTGAACTCAGGCCTCCCGAATGCGCGCTACGCCCTAAGCCACTTTACTCGGAATCTTGTCATTAACAGGACGTAAACGTAAGACCTATTGAACTCGCAAAAGGATACTCTATTGCAGCAGGTAATATACAGTTTGTTCTGTATAGTACAAATGACTCAAAGTAGACGGCAGACAAACCTTTATTAAACACTCAACATAAAGAAATACAGTGGGGCCGCCGATGGCGAGGCTGTAGTAGATCAAACAAAAGATGGCCAGGAGGCCGTGGACGCGGAGGTCAGCGCCCTTGCCGGGGGAAGTGATCGGCGACTGCAACCAAAGTTCTGTAGAAAAGTCCGCAGCCTCTCAGGGTCGTAGTCGGTGGTCTGGGAGAGAAGCCATGGAGAAGAAAGCCGGGTCGTCGTCAGGTGCACTGTCTTGATAACTTGTCCGTCGCCGAGAGGGAAGGGGCTGAAAACAATTGTCAGGGTCAGGGTCACCATACACGAATAACTAGCTGCCACTTGCTTCTAATGCTCGCACTTTAAACACTTCTCTGCTACTCATCCACTGCTTCACTCTCGGAGTTCGTAAAGGCACGGCTGGCCAATGAGGGGCCAGTCAGGTAATTTGCTTTGTTGGGCAGCCATGACCCGCGTAACTGTCCGAAGTGGTGGCGCGCGCAGTTTAATTGTCCGTCGCGAAAACCTTTTAATTAAAGAATCCTATTTTCTAAAAATTATTCTATATGAATACAAAATGTAGATACGTAAACAATAGCAAAAGAATGAATATAATAACAAGTTACACAAGTGTCATTATACATCTCCTACAATCAATTTTTCTTGGAAGGTACACATGTGTTATTATACATCTCCTATAATCTCCTTTTTCTTGGTTACTTTATTTTTTTTCGGGGCAGCCATTACCAGCCCCAAGGAAAGAAAATCCATGTAATGTAGCCACCGTTGTAGTAGTCTGCAGCTCTCACCATTCGTACTGTAGTTACCCCCGCCACTACCACGTTCTGCACGTTCCCCCGCGCAACCCTGCTTACGGGCGACCACTCCGGGCGACAACCAGCGGGTTTTCTTAGCTTCACCAGCGACCAGGCTCGCGTCTATTACGCATGCGCGGCGCAAGCGGCGTATGTTTTCGCGATATCCCTAGCAAGGAACTACAAGCAAATAGCTCTATTCCCCGCGCAATCGCCGCCGAATGAGCTGTTTGCCATGAAAATGGAACGCGTCGCCGGGCCGGCGACCACTGTCCCTCCGCCTCCCCTACCGCCAGCGGAGAGGAGCGCGCTCATCCTTTTAATCAATGATTTACACCAACTAATTACGTCCTCAACAACTAAATTGCCTTCTTGAGCATCGGGGCTGCGACTGGACGCGATCCTAATCTGGCCATAGCATGGGAGCGGCGCGGAGCGGAGCATGCGCGGGGCGGGGCGGGGGCGGGGCGGGGCGGGGCGGCGGGGGAGTGGGAGTCTAGCGTCGTGAGGTAGGTTAGGTCTGCGGGTGAAAGTAGTGCGTCTCCCTTGCAGTTTTGTTGCGCCCGTTGGCGCTGGGGCCGCGCGGTGGGCTGTAGACGGTGCCTTCGGTCACCTGCTTGGAGGCGCCCGTGGTAGATGGGAACGAAGAGCTGTGTACCTCGGAATGTAGCGAAAATGTGTCTTGTGTCGTGAGTCACACGCCTTTTTGAAATTGCTGACGTGGCGACGTTCTTGGAATTATTTACGACTTCCAGTATTTAATCCATGCAATCATGCCATCTTTATTTTATCGTCCATCATAATTGTTATTTATCAGTATTCATTATGTCGAATATAAGCATCCTGGAATATGACATACAATCCTACGAAGTTAAAAATAATCCTAAAACAGTACTAATTCTAACACGAACTAAATCTAAATTAACACTAAAAATTGTGCTACTAATGACTGTTTTCTTAATTTTAAAATGTATTTGCCTTTTCTTCATATTTTTCCTATTTGAGAAAGATTGGTATGTTAGCTCATTATCTAGTTCGGTTGTTACAAGCTTCACGCAACTTACGCGAGACTGTGTTCAAAACGTGCAATAGAGTTAGTGATTTGGAAACGACGTTTCTCATGCGTGCTCTTCAATTTTGCTAACATTGCTTCATTTCAGCCAATTTTATTCATTAAACGAAACTATAAAATGAAAAACAAACGGAGCAATGTGCATGCTAGTGATTTTTAGAGCATGTATTTCCGATATAGAGTGGTTTTTAAAGAACGCAACTGATGTTTACGTTTCTCATTCACAGTAATCAGCAGCAGTGACGTAGGTGGATCAAGGCATCAATAGACGTCATTGCTCTGCCTGTGACTGGGTGGTCCTAGGGTTCAGATCCCGACGGTGGCAGGTTAGCACTGTCTACATTGCTAGTTCGAATTCAGGCGCGGTCCGGAGAAGAATTCTAGCTGCGGACTGTTCTGATCGGTAGTTTTCCATAGTTTCTGCGACCAACACCGGGTGAATGCCGGAGCAGTAACTCCACAACGGGCCACAGACCGCTCTTGATGTTTTCTTCCTATTCCTTTCCTATCCTCACCCCTTACAAACACATGCATTTTACTACCACACATTTCGGGAGCTTAGAGCTTGTCCCGGTTGGGGCTGTGCGTCGGTGGTGGGAGATATTTGGTTGAGGAATCTCCTGCAACCATCGTGTAGGGTGGCGCAGGATCTCGCCATTCAGCGGGGGAATATCACTGCCAGCTTCCACCACTAAAATATGCACTTCACTTACGGGACTAATGGCCGTTTCAGTTGGCGCACCTGGAATCACCAGTCGGTCAATCATTCACCAGAGTTCATTAGTGTTCGGACCACCATTGAACTTTTTGCCTGCCAATTAGGTAATGCCTGTACTTCCGGGCTCCACCCATTACTGTTAATTTTGACATTTCACCTACAGGGATTGTCTCTATTTATACCACCCAACTGTGTCACCACTACCAATTCATTGCACCGCCACCACCACCACCAGCACCGTCATCCCCACCACCCCCACCAGCACCCTCATCACCACCACCACTACCACTACCACTACCACTACCACTACCACTACCACTACCACTACTACCACCACCATTACCACTACCACTACCACTAGCACTAGCACTACCACTACCACTACCACCACCACCACCACCACCACCACCGTCACCATCACCAGCACCAGCAAACCAGCAATTGCGAGCCGAACGCATCTGTCACTGTTCCTTCTTTTTGCCCGCACTGTGGTCCCTACCGCTGTCCTCCACCCCGCCGGTCGAGCATAATTATTTCCACCACCACCACCACCGGCCTCCGCCCGAGCGCCCTCCACCACTGCCTTGGGCAGTCGCCGCCTCTGAGTTATCGCTGCGCCCCTGCTCCTCAAGAGTTATGTGCGCTTGTTGCACACAAAAGCAGAATGGGGCCGCGCAGCGCTACGTGAGCGTTTTGCGCGCGCAGATAGAGATGAATGGCGCCCGCGCTCGAGATTTCCCTCCCGCGCGCGCATGCAAACGCGCGTCGTATTGAACATTTGTAGTTATTCATCTAACAAAACGCTCGCCTAGCTTTTTCTTACGCCTGAAACGCCATAGAGAGTTCAATAGAGTGAATGCTGGGTGCGCACAGTATGTAAAAACGAACGGTCTTGCCTTCATGAAAATGGTAAACAAGATTCATGAAACCCGACTAGCCAAGCATTTGTTTCATGCATAGAATCAAAATTACGTATTCACAGGTTGTATTCCTCTTTGGTCGAGGAAAGCGGGCTTTGAAGTAAAACAAATATCTTGTTGACCAAAACAATGATTTAAAAAAATTGTGAAGTATGTTCTATGTATGATGTAACTTACCGATGATAAACTAAAAATAAAGAAACCCTATTCTTCATCAGAAATAGCATAATATGTTAGAATTAATAATAATGGTAATAAAAATATAGTTTTAAAAATATATAGGCATAAAGATTGTATGTGACTTTATAGTTTCTTATTGTTGGATTTACGTTGAATAACCAAGATATTGAAAGAAATACGTATGAACATATAGACTACATCCTTGGAAAATAGTGTGCAATGTAGAATTATATTTATTTCACTCAAATAAAGAGACACATTATTCAAGAACAATTTCGTACGTATTAATACTCAACTATTCATGAAGACACAAACCGCCGTATGTGGCTCCGGGCGTTAATTAATGTCACTGCAGTGCCTGAGATTGGGAGGTCCTAGGGTTGGAGTCCCTACGGCGACGGAATTTTAGACTCTAGGTACAAGACGAATTCAGTCGCTGTCTGCAGGAGAATTCTGGCGGCCGGCTGGCTTGATCGGTAGCTTCCGCGGTTTCTCCAATAAATACAAGGCAATACCAGAACAGTGCAAATGGGCTATAGACATCGCGCGATTTAGCCTTCCTCGTCCTTGTCTGACCTCACACATCACACTCACTTTCACATGAGCTACACTACCACACAGTCGCCCCTCTGTGGGAGATAATTGGATGGGGATAACTGTGCATGCCGCCGCGCCCCAGATCTCGCCACCGCGGCGGAGGAGACCACAACAACCGCCTCCGAAAACACACACTACACTTACGGGACTAATTCCCTTAGCGTTGACGCGCCTGGAACCTCTTGTCAATTTCTAGCTCAAATGTAAATTAGAAATAACTCTATGAGCTTCTTTAAAACTGCTAAATCAGTTATCTTATCATAGTAATATTATGATTTCTAACAGATGTGTCGAAATGTCTTTCAAATGTTCAAATTGTTTATTTTGAAGAATGAAGTCAACCATTTACATTAGTACTCACGAAAATGTATGCCTATGAAACTCATTATTCGAACACGAAAAGCGAAAGAGCGGGCCTGATGACCTAAGCTTCGCCTTATCAATAAAGACATAATACATATTAATAATAATAATAATAATTATTATTATTATTATTATTATTATTATTATTATTGTTGTTGTATAATGTATTGATATTGAATATCTACTAATGTTTTATAGCAAGAAAAATGAATCATTCAATCGTTTATTGCACAAATGAGATTTGTTAATTGAGTCACATTATTCTGTTTCTTTCCACTTTCATTGTGTGCTATTATTTTCATGGATATTTTCACTTCACTTCAGTTGCCTGTTACTTCTAATAAGATACAGAACAAATAAATTAATTTGTTTCTCTTACTCTAAGAAAGTGGAGGGAGCCTTTAGTCCTAATAGGTCGCAAGAGGGCAGACGTCTCATTGGGAACACTACCTCCTTTCACCCCCCGTAAATTTCCCGACGATCGACAATCATTCAGAGGTGTCAGCCAAGTAGTTTTGTTTCTCACGCCACCGGCCAGACAACGAAGTAGCTCGTTCACGACTACCGTTTTCACTTTAGTAGTTCCTTAAGAGCTGTCTGTGCTTGCTGGTCACACTCACATACACACGCACACACCGACCTACGCGCGCACGCACACTGGTTCTCCTGAAGCTTACACGAACACTCGAGTCCGCTGTGGCTCTCGTGAGCAGAACTTGGCCTCCAACTCCTCGTTCACTGCGCCGCCGTCGCCGGCCTTAATTAATGAAAGCATCGGAGTGAAAGGAACGCGGTTGAGAGTAGTGGAGATTTTTGTCGAACAGCGAAGGTCGCACTAAAGGGGTGGAATACTCTGCAATTCTGCGCTTCATTTGCATATTCCGTGTGCCTGCGAGATCTATGGGAAATAGAATGGGGCTTAAAATTGTTAAAATCCATATCAGCCGCAGTTTGGAACCATTTTAAGCCCATTTTTTTAATGCTTGTGTACAATTTTGGCCATTTCGAGAAAAAAAAAACAACGAAAAACTTAGCTTTTGAAAATGGACTGTATAATGGGTGTTATTATATACACTAGCTTATGTACAACAACTTAAATAAAATAATATTATTAATAATAATAGTAATAATAATAATAATAATAGTAATAGTAATAGTAAAAATTATCACTAACCATAACCTTAAAATAGCTTAGTAAGATTATTTGAATGGGATGTGGATCGTGGAAACCTTAGTACAATATTCACACGCATGAATATAATGAGAACAAGTAACATTTATCTCTTTTAATTCACCAGCTTCTGGAAAAGAAAGACGTATACACGTTTCATAAATAGAATTGTAGCGTCAAAACCCTGACAACTAACAGGCTAGTAGAGAATGCCCGCACAAGGGCGCAAAGATTATATCGGTTGTCGGTCGTCAAGACATACACTTCAGCACGGAAATTCCGCTCGCGTACAAGACACAATTTTGCTCACGTACGTGACAAATAAATATGCGGGCAACGCGGATAATCAGTTAGTGACAGTAAAAAAGATTTGTAACAAAAATCCACTGAAAACAATAGGTAGAGGTAAATGTGGCTAATTATTTTTTGATAAAATTGTTATAAAAAATTGTTATCTATCAACAGTATGACGCTGTCCTGTGAATTCACAGGGAGACGCACTTCAGCGTCTGGTGGTTATGCAACCCCACACGACTCCTTCGCTTTCGCTGTGGATGGTGTACTGAGTGGATCAGTGACCGCTCTAACGTGCACTAAACGTCAGTTAAGGTCAGTTTTTGCAGTAAACATCTTGCTAATTCGCAAAACACTTACCTCCACTTTTTTCTTCACTACCTCGTCACTTCATGGTAATATGTAATTAAGAAAGAAGTTCGGCGAGAATGGAAATTAAAATCAGGTTTAACGGCGATGTTCTGTCTTTTCTTTGCAAAACTGAGCGAAATGCTGTTAAAAGATTTCTTAGTTGCATTCCCACTCGTGTACGCAGAGTAGGAAAGGACAAAATGATTTCTGCAAACGCACGTGTGTGATAAGCTACTTCAAGGCTACTTCACTACGTGGTGCATCTGAACTCAGTGCCGCGTGATATTGGAAAACTACAACTTCTTCCTTACGATTATTGAAGAAGTTGTATTCTCCGATTTATTGAATTGTACTTATCATTAGTTATACTTAGACCAGTTGTTCGATGTGTCATGCTTCTGATTCAATACATGTGTTGCATCGCCTAACCATTCGTAGCCGCACTCGTTGAAATACCCTTGACGAAGATCTGAACATTGCTATGAAAGATCATTCCCGTCAATAAAATATTTCAAAGCCCTGAATAATATATTTGTTAGAAAATAATATAAATAATTCGATCCTATAATATATAAATATTTTCATGTCATTGGTTTTGGTGTCTCAGGGCATTGCTGGTGTCATTGCAGTGACTGGGAGGTCGTAGGTGGTAGGATTTTTGACAATGGCTAAATAGGTGGGTCGAGTTCAGCTACTGTCTGGCGGTGAATTTCAGTCGCGGCAGTTCTGATCGGTAGCTTTCCGTGATTTCTCCGATCAAACACCAGGCGAATGCCGGAGCACCGGTCCCGGCACCGGACTGCGCGCGATTTTCCTTTACCTATCCTCACTCACATACACATACATGAACTTCACTACCACACATGCCAGGAGACCAATCGGGAACTTGTCCCAGCTGAGCAAGTGTCCCACTGGTGGGAGATACCTGGTTGAGAGAAAAACCCTCAACCGGGCGGTCATGTCGGCGTCGGATCTCACCATCAAAGGAGTAAAGATCACTGCCATTTTCTGCGATGAAAACATGTACTACACTTACGGGACCAATGACCTTGACTGTTGACCAATCAATCAATGAATTCACTCCTTGCGATCGATCGCTCCGCAGGTCCCCCGCTGGTTGGAGATACCTGGTTGGGAGAAAAACCCTCAACCGGACCGCTATGTCGGCTTCGGATCTCACCATCCAGTGAGTGTAGATCACCGCCACCTCGCGCGATGAAAACATGTACTACACTTACGGGACCAATGACCTTGGATGTTGACCAATCAATCGGTGAATTCACTCCTTGCTATCGTTTGGCTCGCCTAGTCGCAAAGATTGCCCCATGCCTACGGACCAAGAGCGAGCGAGCGAAGAGTCTCGTGGACAGTTAGTGGAGCGCGGAATCGGCGCTGGGGGGCGGGGATGAATAACGAAGTCAAACACAAGCGGCGCTGCGCCCCTCGGCGCCGCCGCCGCCGCGGCGCGTCGGTGCCTCTGAGGCGGCGGCGTACGAGGGCGGGCGCCCCACCCCCCTGTCTTCTGGCGGCATCTACCTTTGCGCGGCGCACACAACGCCCCTCCTACTTCCCCCCCCCCCCGCCCGCCCATCTCTCGGGAAAAGAATGACATTATGAAAACAAGATTTTTGTTGTGGTGGGGCCCGTCGTGATCACCGCGATATCGGTGTTGGTCTAGACCGATGTGGTGTGGCTTGCGGGCTCAGTTAATTTGCCGCCGGCCAGCCGGACGCTGGGTCTTTGCGGGGGTATCTCCGAAGAACAGAAGACGGTTGCTGTGCGCGTTCGGAACGAGAAAAAAGGGGCGGCGCGAAAAAGTTAAGGTGACGATAGTCGTGAGACTAGTTTAGCGAAGGTTCTAGTAGCTATTCTTATATTTGTCTGTTTATCGCGCATTTGCTCGTGTTGAGAGACTGTTCTCCTTCCTCTCAGGAGCTCGCCCCAAATGGACCGCAAAAAGAGGCGGGGCTGAAGGACGCTTTTTATAAAAGACGAGTAGACGGGTGCAAGGTTGGCCGCCAGGCGGGTGCGCACTGGCCACATAATTGGTGGCTTCATTAGTCCTTCAGGTTCAATGACGGATGATGTATCCACCCACTTGTCGAATGCATTTTTTGTTTCATTCAAAGAGTCATGTGAGAAAATCTTTTTGGCTACGTTGGAGCGTTTTGTAGGACTCCATCTGACTGCAGGGAAATCTACAATCTAAAAGGACTCGGTAGCGTTATATATAACACGCACCTCTGCTTTCCCAGAAATTGGAGAGAGCCATCCGTCTCGTCTGTCCAAATTTCTGCAATAAGTGGCAGTGGGTTTTCAATTTTCTCGGGTTAATAGTTTTTGATTCTTATACCTTTTTATTTGCCCTGCGCATAAGTATCCAAAAATAGACTATTCCTCAGCCTGTACTTCTCGAACCGCCGAACCTTGATGACCTTAGAATGATAAACGACTAGACAAGAGACAGCTTAGAATATTTCCGCCGCTTTTTCTGGCGGAGCATTTAGTACTGAACGGTTTCACGCCCTTCGTGATACGTAGCGTCCAGCTACGTGCAAGTTACTTAATACATGCAAATATATAAATGGACAACACCTACTAGTCATAGCCGCCGCCAGATTTCATTTTGTGTCACTAATTAGATGGCGCATTACCAGACGGGCGTCCGTACAGCAATAGTATACAGTTATTTAGGGAAAAAACTGGTGGTACGACAGCGGTGAAACCCGCTTTGTGTTTTTACTCGGCCATTCTTAGTTCCCGCCCCCCAGGGCACGATAACTTAGTGTTGTTAAACTATTATCCGATGCCAGCTGTTAACCTGTCCTCTACTAACTGTCCCACGATCCGACATCTATCAAGTCGCCTCTGCTCCTCGCTACAGGTCTCCTACTTAGTTTAGGGCATGTTGAATTGTGCCAATCTTGCGACTAGATAGATCGCTTGAGTTCCAAAGATATTGCTAAGACTATCAGATGTTCTGTCGTGAAGTTCCTGTCTTACGATGTGATATTAGATCTGACCGTCGGCACTCATAAGCACCGGATTCATTTCTCTGCGCACTAATAGGGTCATTGGTCCCGAGTCTTGGCAAGTTGCCTCATTTGAGAAGTAATCCATTTCTTCTGTTTTGAGACTTAATAATTTAGTAATCGTTTCATTCTTGTCGCATTCTAGATCTGTTGGTTTTTAGAAGAAGTACGAATGTTACTGGTTATTTGTATTTATGATGTAGCAACTCTCTACTGCCCTACTGTATGAGGACCTTGGAATGGTTTAAGGATGATATCGCGCGAGTTGCACGAACACTGCTGCTCAGGGAGCTGAATAATCCCTATCGAGTGTAAAAGAAAGGCAGTTTTTATTCTCTCATCCCCAGACTCAGGTTATCTCGCTAAATGCTCTATCGGATTTCTATGCAGGATACTAAACCTCAAAAGTTTTTTTTGTTATCGTTAGGTGTACTAAT
>BOPP01000047.1:5497450-5543003 GCA_017312745.1 Gryllus bimaculatus | reverse complement strand
AGGGGACGCTTTTAATCAAAAGCACCGCGAGTGAGGAGGGGGTGGGAAGGAGGGGTGGGGCACTGGGATGCAGCACCATAAGCAAATTAGGTGGCTGTCATTCCTGCGGATTCAATGCATGATGGTTACATCCAGCCCTGACGAATGCATTTTCTTTGAGTTTCATTCAAAAAATTGTAATAACTTCTTTTTGGCATAACCTGAGTTTTGTAATTCCCATGATCAAAATACAAATCAAAACGACTTGTAGTTAACCCGCAATTCTTTCCCCGAGAGCATTCCGGCTTCCAAGTTGAATAAAACGTTTTTCAATTTTTCTCGTTAATATTTTTGAATCTTCATAATACCTTTTTTATTTGCGTTAAAAATATATCACTGATGTATAGAAAAATAGACAGAACCTAAGGAATATTTGGAGATTATATAATGAACATGTTTTAGTGAATCATAACTTAGTAAGTTAATAATAATCAAATAATAATCACAAGTTAATCATAGCCAGATTTCATTTTGTGTCCAAAACATAATTAATGAATACAGAAGTTTACACAAATATACAGTTATTTTAATGGGAAAAAAACTGTGTAGGTGAAACATTGTTGCAGTTTAGGCAATTATTTAGTTGTAACAATGATGGCATTTGTTAACTGTTTCGAATCAGCTATTTCAGGTCTCCCTCTGATCTTTGAATTCAAGATACTTTTTTAGACATAATCCCTTCTGGTACGCTGCTATGTATGAGACGCCAGTCGCCACCTTAGCCAGGATATTTCTCTGCGCACTTAGAGTAGCTCCTCATTTGGAGGGAAAGTAAACTCATACTTCTGTTCCTTGTTTGTTTTAGACGTAATAAATTTTCCTACTATATTCGTAACTCTTCATTGGAGTAACTTCTACGAAATAACGAAGTTTGAGGTAGTTTATTTGCAGATCATTAGGGAACTCATCACTAACTTCTCACATGAGAAAATACTTTGGGATTTAGTGATATCGGGTTGAAACTGGCGGTTCAGGTAGATAATAAATCGGGATCGAGATAAAAAGCAATTTAATCCAGGTAATGTTAATATTTTCTCATGCACATTTAAACAAAATTTTTTTTTAGTTATTTAATAGTTTTCTAAATATTTCAAAGAAATATATTGAGAAATGAAAATTTAATTTGTACTCTAGAGTAAGGTACTGAGAGTAATCATTGTCAAACCAAGAAGCTGTGGCTTACATTAAAAAAATCTAGTGGAATTGCAACAGCAGAAAATTCAGAGACTTCCACGAAAATAAAACATGCGCCATTTGTAAACTACCTTTTTTCTATACGAGAGAAACCAATTAAGAAAAATGTGGATCCGTTTTTAAGAATTTTTTCACATATATTTCAATTAGAAACTATGCCAAACTACTCTATTTTTGAAAAACTGTTAATAATATTATTTAAAGATATTTCTTAAATAGATTTCATTGACGAAAAAAATTCTATCGTCAGTACTGTAGATTCACAATATTATTTTTGTGTAATTGCCGAAAAAAGTGAGACCAAATGCGACTAGCACTATTTTTTATCGTTCTTTGTTATATAAGAGGGGGAAAAACAAAATTTTACTTGAAACCTCGTATTTTCGAGACGTTGTGCATGGTCTCATTTTAAGATCGTTTTGAGTTGCAGGTTTTATTGAGATCAAAATATTTAAACATTAAGGTAGTCGTCAAACATTATAAGACTGAGAAAAATTTTCAAAATGTTGCGGTTGCAATCATACGGAGAAACAGACAGACGGACAGACTGAAATACAGACAGATAAAGAGACGGACAGACAGACAAAAGGACAAACAGGCTGCCATACAGACAGGAAAGAGGGCAGACAAATGCAGCAGTACGCTCTAAGGAAGGCCACATTATGTTGGCCAAAACGTCAGCCACCACTTGGCGTGTCCAGGATAGCCTAGGTAATACAAACAAACCGACAGACAGATTGGTAGACAGACGGCTAGACAGACACGCATTTTGCTGTCAATCGATATTTCGGTATCAAGAACCCAAAATCGTGGAAAACGACTATACTCGGTATTATAGGAAGTACTTTATCACATATAGGAAGAATATTTATCCACTTTTTCGAAAAAGGGCTGTACTAAATGAGTTTTTTTGCCGCAAATTACAATATTTTCTTTTTACTACGTAAGTATGTAGTTTTGTTGGAAGGTAAAATGTTACAATTGAAAAAAGTTCGGTACATTTCTAATTACATAACACACAATCTACATACGTTCTAGATCCGGGTTGTTATCATGAAAATTCACAGTGAGCATGTTTAAAGTCTTAAAATATTTACGATTCAATTTAAACTTCAATTTTTTAAGAGATAAATTTTAATTATATCATAAATAAAATATATTAACATTTAATTCCAAATTACTACGCTGGTACAAAATAAAATTTTAGATGCTTAGGGTTATTTAGTCCAGACTAATACATTCTGTACACTAACGTACTGTTTTATCGATTTATTACTGAAATCAACGCCAGAGATTATGAACGTATAATCACTCAGTCTTCAAATTGTCCGATATACAAGAGATTGCGTTTTTTGATCTATTTTCTCTGCTATATCTAATATTTGTTTTCCGAAAGACATGTGCTCGTAGAGTGAAATAGACCGGGAGAAGTGCGACAAAGGCAACAAAAGCGGTTGGACAGATGCCTCGGTGCTGTCATTGTGAGCGCTTGCCCTGCACGCCGCCAACAAAAACAACAGCTGGAATCGGTACGAAACAAAGGGAACGCTCTGCGAATGAGAGAGGGTCAATAAGCCAAATACAGCGGATCGCCCTAGCAGCCAGCGAACTGCGATCACACGAGCCGCTGGCCAAACTGCGCGCAGGACAGGGGGTGACACGTTTCAGAGACAGGGGAGGGAGAGGCGGCTAGCGAGGACGGTGGCGCGCCGCTGGCCGATTCGCGAAGTTGATGGATTTGGTCTCCTTTGGAGTGGAGATGAGAGGCGGATGGATTTTAGTGGCGGTTCGCCATCACTGCGTTGAATATGAGTGAGTGGAAGCGGCAATTTTAAGGCTTTGAGTACTGCGGTTTGTTTGTCCAACAATTAGATTCAAATGAGAACGATTTTTCACAAAATTTGTGATACAATTTTGGTTTGAAATTAGTGAGTTTTGTGAAGTAATTTAATGGGGAAGTTATTGTTTCTATGAAAGTTGTAATCTATAGATATAAACCGTGAATTTTCCTTTAGAAAATTATTTAAGCTTTCTATCCAATATTTTTTTTCTTTAAATAAATGGTAATGATATCTAAGAATGTTATCAGTTCCTCTTTTTCACTGGATTTATGAAACAAAAGCACTGTAATACTAATAATACCTTAAATTGATAGTTCAAACGTTTGTTTGCCAACATTTTCTCGCCGTGTAGTGCGAATTGAAATCGATCTATCGAAAGCAATCGAAAGCGATCTATCGAAAGCAAGTGTATGAATGCGAAATTATAAGGGAGTTTGTGCCACCTCGAACGTTAAAGTACTATGGATCTTCTGCTCATGCGCAGTTCAAGTTTCGCACCATTTTAGTGCATCTGCGCATGCGCAGAAGATTGATGTCGCTGACGCTAAGGCTAATACAGACTCCCTATAGTTAGCGAACCGAAGTTAGATAGGTTTTAAGTTCGAAAATAATAACTGTCGTGTTTTGTCCGTCCGTTTTTGACGGAATTTCATTTGTTGAAATAAAGTTGTTATTAAAAATGTTTTGAGGTGTCAGAGCTTGCACTGGTGATAACGTTGGTGATGGAATAGTGGAGATGGCGAGGCATTAGCGCTGGCTGTGCATATCTAGCGCTGGCGGGGGAGGGGGAGGGGGGTCCCGCGGGAGGGGCGTGGCGATGCCTTCTGGCCGCAAGTGGAATGGCGCAGGAGGGAGAGAGGAAGGGGGAGGGAGGGGCGAGGGCGGGAAGTCCCCGGAGGCGATGGATGCTCGTCGGCAGCCCCGCCCGCCGGCTGGCGCTCGCCTTAGCTCCTCCTCCTTCACCAGCACCGTCGAGCACACACCACAATCAATCTTTTACTTTATTATTATTATTATTATTATTAATTGAATTGATGTCTTATTTCACGTGGCAAGACTCGGACCATCAGGCCCGCTCTTCCGTCTGACCACGCAAATTTCGCTACGCAGAGAAAGAAGGTATTTCTTGGGTGGCGAAACAGTCGATGTGAATTTAAATCAGAGGCGTCATTTAGGCTTGAGGATCTTTTACATGCAAGTAAATCTACCAACATGGGACATCCGGCTTTACTTCCCCTCCGAAGGAAGGCATACGAAGGATTTTTTCGTCCTTTAAAAAAATCCACGTCTTCGATTGGGTTTGAACCCGCCAACAATATTATTATTATTATTATTATTATTATTATTATTATTATTCCTCTAATTCACGACAATTACATACTTATTCACATAATTCAATATGCTATGAGTCGATTGAATACAAAATCTACTCTAGGTTGCAACCAGCTTTCTAAGGAGCTGATCTATGGTCTGTCGTTTGCCACTGCAATACTTTGCGCCAATTGGGCAGGTCCCAATTAAGCAATGTCTCGCACTTCTCAGTCTTTAGAATGACCCTTTCGATATCTATTGGGACGACCTGTGCTTTTACGCCCCACATTCGGCTGGTTCATCTGTCTCCTTGGTTAGGTGTTGATCGCTTAGCACAGCCATATCTACAAGTAGACACATTTTTTCTCCATATCCCGGATAACAATACCAGGTTATTATTATTATTATTATTATTATTATTATTATTATTATTATTATTATCCACATTAGTATTTTCTTATGCGCATAGAAATTAAAAGAAAACATGGAACCTCCATAAATTTAAGAGCTGTCTACAGTTTCTTTTATACCCAGCACATTCGAAAAAGTTCAAAAACAATGAGACACTTTCTATTTTGACTGGACAATAAAAATCGACGACACAACTGACGCCATGAAAAAGCAAGAAAGTGTTCAGGAAAGAGGTCGCCCTACATGTATGTATTTGCTGTTGAGTTGTTGCGTTATGGAACAGCAACTTTCTCGATATTTGTGGTATTTAAATATCTTTTGTTCAGTCTAAATATACTATTCTATGCTATTTCAGAATTAATGAAGACAGTTTTTATTAAAATATTTTAATTATTTCAGTGTTGTACCAGTTTTCTTGTTCTTGAGCAGTTGGCGTGCTACTTTTTGGAAATCCAATTTGTGTAGCTTTGTTCCGCATTTTTGTTGTTTCCTCTAGTTAATATTAATTTTTACACTGTGTTTCACCTGATGAGGTAACTTAGGATAACATCCGTTGCCTCTGCAGCGGCAGGGAGAAATTTAGCGGCCGGCTGCAGTGGTCGCCTCAATTGCATCTTTATATATATCTTTTATTTTAATATTTGAAAAAATTGTTTCCATTCCACATATTTTTGTGTGAAAAAAGGACAGTTTGCTACAGCTGAAACATTACGTTGTCAAATTGCCAGAAAGCATTTCCAGAAAAACTAAGTCTTCGTAAAAGACATATTATAATGACAAACCGAAATTGGTATTTTAGTATTATATAGTACAAGAAGAAGGAAAAAGATCGAAAAAATAAGTATCGTTGATTATCTCTGACATTTAGAATTGGAAAGACTACAATTCTTTCGAAGTGACAGAAATATTGAGAAATTTTAAAAAAAATTGAATACCTGCTCTTAATCCTTAACCAGTAGCAAGAAACGTATAGAGATACAATATTTTTAGCAATGTCATAACCGGTTGTACATGTCGGAGACGATTATAACCACTCAAGCATATTGACAGATATTGGCATCTCATGTTCAGAGTCAATTAAGATGCGTATATTTATGATGCATGCAGAAAGAAATAATAATATATAAATTCTGTCACTGAGTTAAGAAAATTGAAGATAATTCTGTGGTACACTCTATACCATTAACTTTGCAAAGCTTTTAATCAATGAAGTTACTTACACATTTTTATGAAATGAAGAAAAGAAATTTCATTCTTCTGATAAATTTTATTTTTCCTCTCGTATAAATTATATATTTGTTCTATGGAATTATTGATTCGGAGTATAATTCCGCATTAATAGATGCGCAATTTATATATTTGGTGTTATTATTAAAAATTAATACAATATAATTGAATGTAAATAAGGTTTGAGTAGCCTGTTTAAAATGTTAGCTTTCCCCTTCATATATTTAAAATGTCCACACATAAGGTTTTGCGAATGTTTTCAATTTATTGCAAACAGACCGGAAAACGCACAGTCCCTAATGGGATAGTCGAGGTGAGTTCCATACAAAAATATGCGCGAGTCCCACCAGCAACCGGCAGTTGGGTAGAGTTGCCCCGCCCACGAGGAATGCTCAGTCGCACCTCTGCGAGGGGAACACTCGGAGCAATAAATCACGCGCGAGCGCCACCGCGCCCCCCACGCCGCACATTGCTGCCCGCCGCCGCCACGGCACCAGTCCGCCACCCCGCCGCCGCCCACCGCCACCCCGCCCGCCCCCCGCGGCCCCACCGCTCCACGGCCCCCACCACCCTCCAGCCCCATCGTATCTGTCAGCCCGCTGCTCCCGCCTCACCGCCGCTCCCGCTGTTGCATTCTCGCCACCCCGGCCTCCGCCGCTCCGGCCCCACCGCCACCAATGCCACCCCCGCTGCCAAAGCGCCACCACCGGTCCCGGCGCCACAGCCGCCACCGCCGCCCCCTGCTGTCCCCACTGCGCCCACCGCCCCCGTCACGGCCGCCTCCCCCACCATCTCTCGCTACCGGTAACAACCGCCGCCACCACCGCCACCATCGCCACATCGCCCCCGCCTCCCTCACCTCCCCCACCGCCCCCGCTGAGCCCGTCTATACCCCGCTGCCTCCGTTGCCCCCACCGCCCCCGCGACTCTGTCCGTCTCGCCGCTCCCGGCCTCACCGAGCCGCTCCCGCCGCTGCATCCTCGCCTCTTCAGACGTCCCCGGTCCCCGCCCCCCAGCCCCCACCGCCTCTCCCGCCCTCACCCCGCTCCCGCCGCCAATGCCACCCCAGTGCAAAGACGCCTCCGTCGCCACTACCGTCACTGCCACAACCGCCGTCTGGGCCGCCACCGCCACCGCGGGATCGGTTCCGGCGGCGCGAAGCGGCGCGAGGTGAGTCGAGGCGAGGCGAGGTGAGGCGACGCGGCGTCACGTGGCGCTTGGGCCGGCAACACGCGCCACCGCGGAGGGAGGTTTTTCTGCGATTTCATCGCTTCTCCGCCTTCTTCTGCCGCTGCTCCGCCTCCGCCCGGCCTTTTGTCCTCGTCCATTAGCGTCCGCCACAACGGCGTCTTTGACGCGCGCCCGCTGCTGCGCACACCGTCCCCATTGTCTGCCCCGCTCGACAAACAGCGGATTCGCGTTAAATCGTTAACTCATCGTTTTTAATATTTCGCCGGGAGCCGCCTCCGTCGCCAACGCCCGCACAGTGGGCCGGAAACAATTTTTAATTTTTATTTTTCGCTTACGCTTCGTATGCAGAGAAAGTGTTGTAATCGAGCACCGAAAAATGGTGAATTTTCGACAGAAAAACTCTCATTACGGGACCCTGGTGACGGAAAAATAAATAAATGTTGTTATAGAATCGCAAACACGAATGATCTTCGTGAAAGAACAAAGTTTTAAATTTATGTAACCTGAGTGAGAGATATGGCGAGAGTAACGGTGAGAGATGTTATCAGAATATATGAGTAGTATTGTAGTAAGATTTCCCTTTTGGGCACAAAATAACAAAACGATTTACATTAGATTCCAGAATTGTTTACAGCATTAATTCTTTTGTAGCTTCCTGAATGAATTTATGTATTCTACTTTGCATTTTTATCACTCTAATATGTCTGTGTCTTCACTCAAGAAGCCCCATAATCCATTTTGTACAATTTTCGGTTTGTATGGCTAATGTGTTCTTTAAAGCGCTTTCTTTCAGTGCAAGGAAAGCCAATGTCAAAAGTTGATCCTATCTCCTAATTTCACATTGATTTCCATTGGCCTTCGATTGTTTGGCCATTTCGATAATGTAAGAAAACCACCCATCCTTTTAAACTTTGAATATTGACATTGGTCCTTCTTGCACCAAGCCACAGATACGTGATTTAATTCACACACGTGATTCACAAACCATTCTTATAATCATTACCTCCAAACCGAAAAGCACTTTGGAAGGAGAAGAGAAGTTGCGAATGCTTAATCCGAGCGTTTTGGCCCATTTCGGCCCAATGTGCGCCGCCTCCGTCGCGCCGGCTGGGCCTGAAGTGCCCTCGGCCCGCGACTGATCGATTACACTGCACTCCAGCCGCAATCGACGTCGTGATGGGGCGGATATCGTTCCCCGTGCGATTTATTATATTAAAAATGGTTTGCGCGCGATCGCTGGAGTGTTTGTTCAGAGCGGCGGCCCTGCTGCAGGAATCCGCCGCGCGCCGCGCCCCGCTCGCCGCCGGCCGATCGCGGTGAGGGAGAGGGAGACGCGCTAACGGACACACATCATGAGAGCCGCCTTCGAGATTTAATATGCTTTCGTTTTGAGTCCTACTCCCTGGAAAACGGTTATTATTACGGGGAGGATTTTGGTGACTAAAACATCACTAAAAATGATCAATAAAATGCTCTTAAAATGTTTTTGATATGCCCTAAAAGCAAAGAAAAATGACGAAACAAATTTGATGTTCAGATGGTATGCTGTTGAAAATGTTACTGATGAAATCGAAGCTTATTTCTTTCTCTCGTTCAAGTGAACTCAGCTTGCAATCGTTTGGTTTGGACCGGTCCAGGAAATCTTTGTCTTTAGTTATCGTGAAATCCACCGAACAGACTGTGGTGCTGAAGACGTCTCAGGAATCTTAGATTACATACTCATAGTGACATTACACGTTCTCAGCGAAGAAACTGAATACGCTATTCTGTAATTGTGTGATGAAAATTTGTTGCCTTTCGGAAATATTATTTGACGCAAATACTATTAAAATCGATAAAATCTGCCCAAAATGCTTAAAAATGACGAAAAAGGTAAACATTACTTATTAATCGAAATAGGAGAAAAATGCAAACAAATGGCATATAAAAATAGGTCATTTCCTTTTGTGATAAGATAAAATGAATTCCTTTACTAAAAAAGCATCGTTCTGAAGTGAAAATAAAAAATATTGACATTTCATTAAAATATGCACCCTAATTATTATGTATGGGCAGTTGTCAGATAAATTTGAAAAAAACTTACAAAACTACAAAAAACGTTAAAGATTTTCTCACACGAGATGAGTCCTGCATTCGTCTGAGGAAGAAGAAGTAGACTCTAAGAATATATATCTTTGAAAACCCCCGAAAGACATAAGTCGAACGAAAAGTAAATAAATTAAAGAAAATATATTGTAGTTCTAAAGAGACAGTGAATATTTCTAACTATTCCAGTTTACGAAAATTCAGTAAGAGAAACAAAATAACACGTGCATCATTATTTTAAACATGTTGAACATTCACCTAAAGTACCTTCAAAAAATTAGTTTCAAACACGCAGAAAATTTTAGTTAAGCCAGACAGATGGAAGAATATCAATTTTAGAGTTAATGCTTTGAATGTTTAGCCGTCGGATGGACAGATGTTTTGCTGTAAACCGATGTTTTGGTATCGAAAACCCACTAAATGGGGGTGCTGACTGCACAAGTTAGAGGAAGTGATTTACTACATATTGAAGCAAGATTTATCCACTTTTGTGATATCAACACTGTATAATTATTAAGTAGTACTACGTAAGTACGTTGTATGATGAGATAGTAAAAGAAAACTAGTTTGTTACGTGTAGGGAAAAGTTGCTGTCTTTGGTCTGCTGAAAGTCGTACGGTACTGACTGCTCGGCTCACACATCTTCTGCAGGAGTTCCACTGGATGATGTTTGCCCATCCCCTTTATAATACGAATCTCTTCCCCCAGCGATTTTCATATTTTCTTGCATTTCAAGAAATACCTGTCCGGGCAACATTTCGCGTATCAAAGTGACGCAGAGTTCCTATCAAACACTGGTTCCACTCCCAGGGGTCAGACGTCAAAGACACAGGATTACAAATGTTGTTCCCACTGTACGAAAATGTATCAATTCTGATAGTGATTATGTGAAAAAAATAGTGAATCGTGTGCTATTTCTACTACAATGAAGTGTTGCTACAAAATTGTGTTCTTGTTTTATTGATGACCTAGAACAATGTTCTTTCTAGTTGCGGCTTTCAAGGAACGTCCAAAACGATATTATTTTGTAAATTTAGGTAGAAAAAGCATAACTTGTCCTTTGCAAGAACACAAATGTTTTAAGCATATGAGACGCATTGCCTCTTGATATGCGATGGTAATGTGTCACGGCACAACGTGTTTTGCAGGTTGCACAAGCGCCTGATAATCCAAAAATGTCATATCTACAAACTTCAATGTTAATTAGATCGCTGGTGAGGTAGATACCTTCTAATATTTAAGTATGGTAAATGAAAGATGTTGTTTGGTATCAACTATTTATTTTGCTAGTGATCGTTTCGATCACGTAGCGATCATCCTCAGAGCTAAAATTAGAAATATCAAAATAAATTATATTAATACATGAATCATAAACAATTAGAGGTAAGTTAATACAAATTGTATTAATTTGTATACAAATTATATTAACATGTATACAATTTGTATTAATTTGTATTCATTTATATTCATTTCAAACTATCTAGTTCTTATTGTTGATTACTCTTATATTATTTTATGAATTGTTTATTTAAATACTTTACGTCTTGACCCGCTCTATTCATTTCTTCTGAATATTTTTTATTACCTGATCATAGAACGTATGATTTTATTGCATCTTATCTACTGTCAAAAAGTAAATAAATTGTAATTAATGCTTTTAGTATGCATGAAAAAATTAAAAAAACACAGTAGTCTTTAGGATTGTCTTCTACAACAAATATCATTAAATTTAGACGAATATTATTGCGCCCTTTTCTACAAATCAGTCGAATTCAATTAGTGTCATCAATTCAGTCACTCTCCGCCAACTTCAATATACTTATGAATACTGCAGTAGTTCGGATGCTCGGGATAATCTGGCTACTTGCTTCAGCTATCAAGTCTGCCACCCACGTCACAATCCTGACCCAGGCTCGGCGTTTGTATGCTTGTATGTGGTGGTAACTACATCCCCCCCACATACACACACACAAACACATACTAGACTCTAAAAGCCACTCTCCTCGAACTAAACTCACCAGCCGTACTCGCTTGTGTATGGTCAAAAATATTCATTCTAACTTCGTGTTCCAGCCCTCCGTTCCATGTGTCCAGTCTCCCCACCATTGTCCTCCTCATCAACCGACACCCCTCCCCTTTGCTCCTAGCGCCAACCAACTGGCGCGGGTGTGACATGCGATTCGGCGTTGGCCCGCGGGTTTTTCCCTCGCGCCGGAGCTACCCGTCGCGGATCCGCTCCCGCGAATATACTCGCGCGCGGCGCTCTCTGTCTCCGCCTTTCTTTATTCTTTGGAGAGGCGGCGGCGCGGCGCGGCGGACACAGAAGACCGCGTCTCTTCAGCGGCCGGGGCCTCATAATGCGCCCACTAAACTCGCGCCAAAGAAGATTTTCCTCTCGGTCGTGGCGTTTTCACAGGCAGAATGGCGAAGGCTTAATGCATCGCCTTTCAGCCCCAGCGGGCGGGGCGAACCGTCGAGACGAGCGCCATTCTAGCCTGCTCTTACGTCATATTCTTTTGCAAATTCTGTTCCGTTCTCCGAGCTGAAACGCTTGTGTAAGAAATGTGTCTTTTTTACGTCACACTGAACACACAAAGTTCGGATGCTCTTCATACAGGATTTTATCAAGTAAACTCTCATCAAAGGAGAAATAATAAAAAGGTTGTATAATTTAGAAGAAATATACAAATGATTCGTTTTAACCTGAAGCACCCCGAAGCATGTTACATTATTGTTGTTATATAATGTTCATATAATATTGATCATTGGCACTAAAAGTTTTTTTTAAGAAAATAACAAAATAATATCACACGTTACAAAACGTCTCTCTACTCTGGATATTTTTCATTATGAAAATATCTTAAAACCTAAGCTCTTTTTATTATTATTAAATTATTTCTTTTGCCTTTCCTTCCTCGCCTACGAATTTTAATTTTCTTCTAAGAAAAAGGTGTTTTCTCTTGTTCGAAACAACTTTTAACTGTGAAGACGTTGTCATTGTAGCATTTTAAATTAGCGATAACAAATTCATTGACTTCTGTTTTTGGTAATTACAACCATTACTTTAATGACACACGTAACGCAGTTTTTGCTGCGAAAATTAGATAGCACAAATGTTTAGAGAACTACAGGTTCAACACTTCAGGGACAACATTCTGAGAAGAGCGGTTTCACCTCGTTTAACAACGTTACTCTGAGATGAACCTCCGTGAAATCTGTCGTGTAACTAGATGGCACTTCATGAACTTTGCAAACGCATTCACGCACATCGGAGACTGCTTCTCTCCTGAGGTGAACCCGTTTCATTGCTCTTATCCCTTTCCTCTCACCACGATTCCTCGCTCGCTTATCCCTCGTGGTTCGTCTCACTCCATCTCCTCCCTGAATAATCTCGCTGTCGCTTTTTTCTGTTCCCCAGCTGTCACAAGGTTATTGCAACATCTTTGACCACTAAATGCTAAATGCACCAGTATGTAATGTCATTGATCTGAGTTTCCCGGTATTCTCCCATAGTCAATGTTGCCTCTCCCTCCGTGTCCCATTTCACCACCGCACCAGTGGCACCAGCGGCCCTAAGACACCAGTGCCGGAGACCGGCGCCAAGGCGCCCTCTGGGAGACAATCTCCCTAATGTGGCCGCGCGGCGGAGGTGTAGGCAAACGGAGGCAAAGGCCGCCTTCGCCGGGGGACGCAGCGCCCAAGACACACTGCGTCGCCTCGCGCAGTTCCTGCGACCTCCCACCAGCCCCCGTCCTGTTCATTCGCATCGCTGCTGCTTCCTCGGCCACTCCCCGCTGCCCGCCCCACCGTTCGCCACCCAACCCCGGACCCCTGCGCTGCGCGTGCACCATCGCCCAAGCCACCCTGCTTCCCACGCCTGTCTTGTCTTTACGCCCGTTCCAGCCAAATTATTTTCTCCTCTGTCGATTCTTCATCATTTCGCCCGAAGGCATTCTCTGTCGTGCCACTTCAACACTAGACCACTACATCACTACCGTGCAGACCAGAATGTTCTGCGCTTTTTAATAATAATAATAATAATAATAATAATAATAATAATAATAATAATAATAATAATAATAATAATTTATTACTGCAAATGAGCGTAATTAAACGGTCGCAATTAATAAAAATAAGTACAAAACAAAAAATTAAAACAATCAATGCAAACATATATTAAAAAAAGACAAATAATACAAATAAACAAACAAGAATGAAATAAAATAAAACCATAAGTAGGCAAATATAAAGAAATGAATAAAATGTACCCAACTCCAAGCCGTACCCATCTCTTCGCTTCGCTGCGTTTCCCTTTCTCCCCTCCCCTCCCTCCACGCCCGGCCCTTCTCTTGTCGCCGCCTTCTCTTGCTGCCGCCTTGGCGCTCTTCCACCGCCTTGTGAGCCTTGATTTTCCTCTCCGCCCTCGCCAATGTTCCGCTCCTTTCCTCCTCCTCCCCCTCTCCCTACACAGAGGGGCTGGGCGGGGCGGGGCGGGGCGGCTCCGTCTCGCCGTCGGGCGTCTCTTTAGCGACTCGCAGAACGCGCCCTCCCCTCCCCTCCCTCTGTTCGCCCGGCGCGCCCCCGGCAGCGGAGCGAACGTCTTCTTTGATGTTCATCGCATTAATTAGTAACAACAAAATTGTATTTAAACAATGGCGCGCCTGCGCCGGGCCCTGGCGGCGGCGGCGGGGGCGGCGGCGCTGCGGAGCGCGCTGATGGGATTGGTGCAGCAAGACGGAGCTTATGTCCGTCCCTCGCCGCGCGCGTCTCTTCTCGGCCCAACTTGCGCGCGGGCAAACAAGGCGAGGTCCTAGCACTCGTCAAATCATTGCTTTCGCTCAGCTCGTTCCGGTAATGGAAACAGTTTTTGTTCAAGAGTATTATAAGCGGGACGTAGAATTGGCTTACTGTCCTGAATTGCAAGGAGAACTTTACTCACGATATGAATGAAGAAATAATTAAACGATAACAATTCAAAGTTATAATATTTATTAAGTTATTAGTAAAAAAGTCAACTTTTGGGAACACATTTTCCCATCTTCAGTGGTTTTGTAACAATGTAAAAGAATAAATTTGAAAACATTAAATCATGGAAGAGCGAAAACAAGTATAAGGAATATATTTGTATAAAACAATAATCAGAAAAACAGAGAAAATTAATTACAACCGAAACAATATGAATTACATTAAAATATAATAGCTAGGCAATGTCATAGAAACAGGAAGTCGCCATTTTATGGAATGGGATAAGTGAATACCCAAATAGGAGGGGGTCGGGAAATGTAGAAATAAAAAGAGCTAGTCAACAAAAATATTTAATATGGGACAGCTTTTTATTAAAAAATGTTCATTAATGATAGTAAAATTAGGATTTTTGAACAGTTTGAACATTTTACATTTTATAAAAAGAGATTTTTTTGCCTTTCTGTTCTAAATGAAGAAGTTTGAAGTTTGCTTTAGGGTCAAAAGTTGGTTAAGTTGAATGACACTTCTAACCCAATATCATTATCCACAGTAAAACACACGAAACATTATTTCATATTACCTGAGTATGTGCTGTTACTCGAGTATGTATTTATCACAATTTTCTGTTCAGAAGCTCTGCCCGCCCCACCCCACTTTGCGTACCTCGCCCGTTCCGTCCACTCCGCAACACACTTTGTGTTCTCCACTACAGGGCCCCAGATTTGTGCAGAAGACTATACTTTTACGCCTACGGAAGTTTTCTACACGTAATCTACATGAAGTCTACATGCCTCCTTTTACTTGTAGACTACGTAGACAATGTAATCTGTGTAGACTATTTACTTTTTCACATGAATTAACCTATAAAAGTGTATAATATGTAGTAGAGGCTTGTCGAAATGTAATATCGAAAATTTTTTTTTCGATTCAGAAACTCAAACAAAACATACCCCTTTTTATGAAGAAATGACATACTCCGTAACTATCTCAAGAAACCACTAGGAATTTGCACATCACACCACTCTGCATCCGACTCATTTCTCAAGTATAGCCAACTCGGTGCGCAGAAATGTTGTGCAGATCCCTGATCAAGTCGCCAACCTCTTCGCCCCTCGCAAGAGAGGTGGACGCGATAAGTACTTCACAGGGAAGGAACGCAATTCTAGTATGACTGTCACCGGTCTCATAAATATTTTGGAAGCAAAATAATGTTAACTTGGCATTAAAAAATGTTTATTCGTAATGACAGTACTCCTGTAGATGTGTTCCAATCAATATGTAGTATTGTTTTGGATAAAGTGAGTATAATTATGAACAATTGTTGGCTTTGGGGAGGAGCATGGCTCTGGTAGATTCGCTCCTGTTCTACAAAAAACATGGATTACCGTTGTCTACTTACATTACCTTTGACTAAGCAGTATGCGTTGTTTACGGGTACATGTAGACTGCGGTTCTTTACGCATAGACGCACACCGCAGCGTACCACCGCATGTCACCGCCACGATGTGGATTGCATCGAATTGTGAAGGTCAAGTCAAATTTTGGGTAAAACTTTGAACTTGCAACTCCCCATGCTTACTTCTATTTCTCAAAAGTCTTCGTTCGAACTTAGGAAACTATCGTTTTAGAAATTCAAACTTTTTTGCAGAAAATACGTACAGGCATCCTTTTATATATATTTAGAATTTTTAGAAAAAAGGGTGAAAATCGTCCTGAATAGCCGCGTTTGCTAAGGCTGAACGAAGAGCCGTGTTTGCCTTGCTTGGAAGGGTTCGAATTACGCCGTGGGCTTGGTTGTTTGCGTGCGTTCATGTTGTTATTGCGTGTACGTTTGTTGCTCTTACCATACCCTGAAAGATGTAAACAAATGTTTAAAATAACACTGGTCGTTATATGACCAGAGCAGTTACAAAGAGACCGGGAATAAAAAAGTGTGAATATCTCAAAATCTTACAAGCAAACTACAAACAGTATCACATAATAAAGCTACTGAATACTTGAAATAAAAATAATATACATTATAAACTAGAACGTAATACAAATTGTTTAAAATTATTCAGTTGGATGATATTTCAAGTTTATTGAAAGGAAAATAATTAAAATTGTTCAAAGAACTGGTCGCCTCGATCGGGCGTCCACCAAAGTGACCGGAAGATGACAATTATATATACATAAAATGTGGCGATGTATAGTGTTTAAAAATTCTTCAAAGGACTTGTTTTGGTTGCTTTGTGATCAGAGCAATTGAGCATAAACCAGAAGGTCCGGCTTCGTATCCCGGTCGGGGCAACCAGTTCTTTGAGCCAATTTAATTATTAAAATTCATTTTTACTCAGTAACGAGGTCACAGTCTGGATTTCTTTTCGACTACGGCACATATTTCTGAGCGTAATTGCGTCCAAAAATGCGATGGAAGGGTGACAATTATAGTATATAAAATGAAAGTGACAGGTTAAGAAATGAAACGAGAGTACACATTGAATGAATAGTGAGGGAGAAAAGGTATTATCTGTGAGATGGAAAAGGAAGATTGGGAACATATTTTAGAGAAGTGTCGATTTTTTGAGGAAAGAAGAATGTGGGAAAGGTGGAATGTTCAGAATAGGGGGAGGAGGATATTAGAGAACAAAAGTGAAAGAATCAGTATAGTTCCAAAATACAGAAAATGCTTAGGATATAACACAGTATTGTACACATAGTATCTAGAGTATTGTTTATTGTATATGTATGTAGTTATTTTATACTATTATGCAAATTCAACTGTTGTATTTACAGAGATGTAAAACAATTTCACTCAATCATTCAGTAATTAAAAACTAGAACGACTCAAATGATTTCTGAACTAATTTAATGTTATCTTTTTTAAATGTTATCATATTTTTAAATATATCAATTAAAGAGTTTGAATTTTAGTAACACAAATAAGTTGTGCACACTCATTAAAATAAAATACAGTGTACCAAGAAGAGTCTCTCCGGAGAAACTTTGCTAGTGAGAAACAATTATGTCGTTAGCACACGTTGCAACATGCACCTATAGAAAACGTTAGCTGTGTACTCACAACAATCAAAACAAATAATTGAGGTGTTGTCCTCTTTACTTATTTGCTAGTGATCTGGTTGTTTTGAACATAAATACAATTTTTAATAGGATGCCCTAACTCGGAGAGACTTTCCTGGCACACTGAATATTATTTTATTGAAATATCGGTGGTAATTCTATAGCGATATTAATTGCAATCTTTTATTTTTTTAAAACCATTTTCGTGAAAATAAGTATCAATAATTTCCATTTAATGAAATTCTTATTTTTTAAGAGAGTCGTGTGTCCCTTGCACTGTTCGAAACCCTCTGAATTCTTTGAACTGCAGTTGTCTCCTGCAGGCGCCCCCACTCGGCTGTCCACTTCTGGGAAGGCCGTGGCCAACTCGTTATGACCTCCCCACGAGAAGACGCCTGTGTACCGCGTCTCGCCCGGCGGGTCCAGTGGGTTACAATCTTGTCCCAATTCCTTTTCGCAGAACGCCCATCGACACGCTGCTTTATATGAAGGTGCTTGAGGTATTGTTTTCGTCATCTTTCGAAAATGCTCCTGAAAAGGCGGAATGTTGCGATGTAGCAAAGAAAAATAACCAGAAAGAAAACATGATAGCATTTACTCGTTATTTAAAAAAAAGCTCAGTAATAATATCTTCCTGGATTTTTTAAATGACCTTTGTTGAATATTAAAGCAAAGCAATACGACGGAACTATTTCATCATTAACGCCGATGTTCATCAAGTGCTTATTTTCATCTGCGCAATGTTATTGACCTGCTACTTTTCTGAGGCAGAAAAGACATCATTCAATAAGATAAATAAAAACTCTCCAAACTCCAACCCTCCATTTATTTATTTCTTCCTGACTTTTCTGTCTTCCAAACATCACGAACAGTCTGTACTGTCTCTGACGTTGAATAAATGTATAAACAAATGTGGCATTCGGAATTAAAATATGTTTTTCTTTCACTGATTTAAAAACTTCTACCCAGGCGGACTTGGAGTAGAATAGGTGATTATCTCGAAATCACGTCTTTTGATGTTGCTGAAATTCTTTTCTTTGGTGTGGCTTAAACGTCGTGAACATCACAGTGTTTCTTCGATCATTTGTTCTCCGAACGTCTCAGTGAGCAAAATACCCCTGAGGTGGTTCATTCGCTTGCCAAACTCTTCGATCTATTCAAAGCCGCCGCGATGACCGCAAAGAACTCTCAACTGCTGCCAAAGAGACGCCGCGAGAGGTATAGATAAACAATAAGAGAATAATACTCTTTGAGGGAGCCTCGTGTCGAGGTTTAATGGTTACTGTTGTCTTTGAAGCTTTTAAGCGAAGAGGAATCGCTGAACACGCGCGTGGCGGCGGCGGCACCGCCACGACGACGTCCGGAACTCGCAGACCGGGAGAGGTGGCTCAGGGCATCTCTGCAATGCCTCTGACCGGGAGGTCCTTGGGTTTTGAGTTCCGACGCTGGCATGATTTTCGACACTAGCTACATAGTTAGGTCAATTTCAAAGGCTGTCAGGAGGAAAATTCTAGTGGAGAATTCTGAGCGGTTCTTTTGTGTGGATTCTGCGATGAATATCAGAGAATGCCGGAGCAGTGCCCTAACAAACGGGCCATGGGCTGCGCAAGATCTTTTCGCCCTATTCATTTTTCTATCCTATCTCTTACTTTCACGCACATATACTCGCGTGCACTGCTCTACCACACATGCCGGGAGACCGGTCGGGAGTTTAGAGCTTGTCCCGCCTGGGCCGGCGCCCTGTTGGTGGGAGATACCTGGCTGGGGACACTCCCATAGTCCCCAGAAGGTCGGCGCCGGATCTCGCCAACCAGTGGAGAAAACCACCGCCACCTACCGAGCAAAAATATACAATACGCGTAGAGGACTAATGACCTAGGTAGTTAACGCGCCCGAAATTACTAACAATCAATCAAAGCGGTCGGGAACTTAGAGATTGTTTCGGCTGGGCCGATGTTCCGTTGATGGGAGATACCTGGTTGGGGATATCCCTGCAAGGGGACGGTAGTTCGGCGACAGATCTTATCTCGCGGGGGACGATCTCCGCCACCTCCCGAGCAAAAACCATACACTACACGTATGGGACTAATGGCCTTAGTAATGGACGGCGCCCGGAATCACTAACAAGCAACCACCCAACTGTCAGCGCCGAGGACGTGGATGAGGACGAGGACGCGGTGTCGGAGCAGGCGAGGGCGGCGGGGTTGAACGGCCAGCTGCGGCGATCGCGCGGTGTTGTTTTCCTCGTGGCCGTTAGCGCTTTTGTTCTCGCCTTTTAGCCGCATCACTTGGAACAAAAGGCGACTGGGCTGTGCTGCGTCTGGACGGAATGTTTTCGAAAGTAAACAAGGCGGAGAAGGCTTCGGCGCCGTGTTACAATCATGTAATAGCCGGACAAAGAAAGTTAGCGCGGGAGGGTTTCGACACGAAAAGGGGACGCGGTGTCGAAACTTTTGAAGAATGACCGGAGGTGAAAGAACGTTGCCGAGGAACACAAATGTACAAATCTTTGAATGAGGTTTTTAACAAAGAATTGTATTATTTTATCTATTTTCTGGAAATGTGAAATAAAAGGAAATAAAAAAATGAAGTTGAGAAAGAAAGTAAGGATATAAAATATACGAGAATATTATGTTATTCATAGTTAACGGAGAAAATTATAATTTCAAAAGAATTATGAGGTAAGTCGATGAGTGATTGGGAATACTATATTCAGTGCCATGAAGTTAGAGAGTTGGTTAAATGTGAAAAATAAATAATACTGTAAGATTTTTTTAATTTTCGAGAATTTTGGATGTTCTTAAAGAGAAGAAGTAAGACATGGTATGTATTGTAACAGATCTAATAGAACAAATTTACATCTAATACAGCATGGATAAGCAGTGCGGAGTCAATTTGTTTTTGAGAAGACTTATTTTTATGTTTTCAATAAGATAAATCTCTTGCAAATCCAAAATATGATACTGTTAACTAAAAGTAAATATAAAAATGGAATTGATATGGTCGAGAGGATAAAATAGCATTATTACATCAGAATACATTTCGTCATATCTGAGCAGTTCCCATTTAAATCTGGAATTCCATTTCTATGAAAATTAATATTTATCTTATTATTTCATTAACAATACGTCCTGACGTTTGTTTGAAAGAACAACAATAACATAGCAGGGACAAAATAACGCAAAGTCTTGGAGGATGCGAACAACAAAACAATAGTACCAATGGCATTTGAAAGGGCAATTATTATAACCGCACGCCTTCTTGAGACCGGGAATATCTACACCCTCTCCTTTCCCAATATTAGTTGAATTAAAAATAAATGATAGCAACGAGCGTTGTAGACACAATCTGCATGCATCGAAAAATAAACTCCAAATTCGACGTAAAATTTATTTTGTCAAAATAACAAAACTCCCCTCTCCTCTCTCATCTAGCGAAGCGAAGGCTCAAGAAAACGTGGGCGGATAATACACAGTAGAACAATAAATGTGTGGAAAAACATGAAAGCGAACACTTCAATTAAATCAGCTGCAACTGAACCGCCTTAAGGCCGATGGCGGGCGGGCAGGTGTGCGTGGGCGAGCAGGGAGGGCGTGAGCGGAGTTCTTTCTCTGGAGTGAGGACAGCGGTTCGGGCGCCGTCCTCGACGCAGTCCTCGGCGCACACGCACCAAGGGACAGCGGCGGGGGGAGGGGGGGGACGCGCGATGTTTGCGTGACCGGCGTGTATTGTTTGCAGGACTAATGCGCCTGACAATGCCCGAGGCGCCGCGCAGCCCGCCGCCACCCGTTACTCGGGGCGTTCACCAGGCAAGTGGCGCCACGGGCCACCGACATCGACTGATTCCGTCCTATCCTGTACAGGGCTGCGACATCGATGACGATGTTTTCAAAACATCATTGTTTTTTTATAGAAATATCGATGTTGGCAACATTGCTTTTCAAAGCTGATATTTTTAATTTCGATGTTTTGCGCTCGATGTTTTTTACGTTTTCGCTGTTTTATTTCTGAATGAAACAAATTATCAGAATATTGTAAAAGTTTGTATATGAATTAATAACTGATGGTACCACTGTCAGCTTGTGTTTGAAACCAAACGTAAGCTATTTGTATTTTCGATGACAATGTTTCGAAACATCGATGTTTTTTTACAGAAATATTGATGTTTTCAACATTTTAACATTATCAATATTTTCATCATCGGTATTTTAAAACCTATATTTTTAACATCGATGTTTTGTGTCCTGTGTTTGATTTATGATTAAAAAGAATAATAGCAATTTTGTAAAAGTTAAAATATGAAACCCTAACTGATGGTCCTATCAGTCTGTGTGACAAACGAACGCTGTTTGTACTTTCTTTGTCGAGCGGTCATTGATCTTATTATATTTTAACTTAGTTTTCACTTACGCTTTTATTATACCTTAATTTTGTTTCTCTCGAATTTAATATTATAAAGTTCTAAACCGTCTTTAAATCATCCATGTTTATAACATCATTTGTTTTGGGTCGATGTATTTTTAACTTCGATCGCCTTATTTTGGATATCATCTTTACTAATATCGATGTTTAGTTACGGATGTTTCGCCACTAGTCTTAAGACTCATCCACATCACTTGTTCCCTGCGTTACGAGAAAGGGGAACTTGCACTTAGTTTACTGCAAATTTGTTACTCTAATTCTCTAACATGTTTTCGTGTTTTTGTACGAGGGCTTTATCACGTATACGTATTATGAATCATGATTGTGTGTGTGTTTGAATATCTATTAATACCTTTCCTGTTTTTAAGTGATTTATGATACCTTTTCTGAGAGATGCTTGGGAAAGGCCCATTAAAAATGATATTCTGTGGAAGCTGGACTAAATACTGAATCGGTAAAACTATCAGCATTCAGATAGAAACTTGAATTATGGATTTCAAGAGCCCTGGATATGGTACTTGAAGTGCAATTGAATTCCTGTTACTTCGGTGTCCCGTAATAAATCAACTGAACTACTTTTTTTTCTAACAGTGTGTATGGAGAATAAACATTAAACACACAACGACGTCTGCTTGAAAAATATATTTACAAATATTTGTAAAATACGAACACTGAGGTGAGTGTATTTATTGGCTTAGTGAAGGGTTAAATTTGTTTAAAAAATATTTTGTTTTGTATTTCAAGACAGGGATTTTGAGATAAGTAACCATAACGTAAAGTAACCATACAGTAACCGTAAAATAACCATAAAGTAAACATAAATGAAAATATAGCGTCTTTGAATTTCTAGTATCACATGCTTCCTTAACCTCTACTGTTACCTTATATTAAAAAGTTTGAGATTACTTCACCTCTTTAAACTAAATTCAAGATAATTCCAATTATTTATTAAAAATGATTTAAATGGAAAACGATGTAGTTTTTGCTACGTTCGTGAACGGGGTGATACTGCATGATTACAAAATATATTCATAAATTTATTTTTCAACAAATAGACATGCTTAGCTGTTGGTTGAGAAATAATCTTCAAAATATGAAGAATTCCTTCGGAAGAGAGCTGAATATTTGAACGAAAGGTCAAACAAACAACTTCTGTAATAAAACTAAGTTCCTTTCAGACCAACCACGTTGTTATTCAAAAACCACTTCAGCCAGTTCTGTAAATTGTCATATCGGTTTACAAAAGTAATACCGTACAATCAACAAAGCAGCCTCAAGAATTAGGGCCCAATTACTTGTATGATGTTGAAACGTTGGCGACGTATTCTCATTGTTACCCTGTGTTTTAGGGACATTGTCTACGACTCTACAACCCTGGCAGCAATAACCTCAGAACATTAAATTTTACCACGTACACATCTTCCTTCTTTCTCCCTGCGTCCCAAACCACTTTTTTGGCGGGCCCTGTCATGTCGTTAGGAAACCGGTCGCGTTATTTTAAACACGTATTTCTTCGCAAAGGAAACATTGAACCCGCTGTGGCTAACACCAGTCGATTGAGACATGGTTTAAGAGCAGTCATCTTGTGGGGAAGATGAGACGTGAAAGAAGCGTTGTCGAGGTCCCAAACAAATCATAATTTAAAACAGAAGTCACTCACCAGCGACGAGAAGGGTCGGCTCTTACAATATTCTCTTATGATATTGAATATTTTAACGTTCTGTGTATATGAAGATCAAATCATATCGTAATACATAAATTAATTAGTACAATATTGTGTTTGAAGAATTGCAAATACTAAACATTTCTAAACCTCTTCCAAATAAATTAAACATAAAGCATGAATTATCTACCGAGAAACAAGAGACATTCATCTATTACAGTTTATGCAGTATAAAACTTGCAGGGTACAAATTAAATAATCTCGTTTTGTATCAATAGACGGAACACCTCCGATAGCTCAGCGGTAAAACATGCCTTTCTGGCACTGTTGACTGGTAAGTCTCAGGGTTCGAGCTTCAACAGTTCCTGACGCTATTTGGTGAGGTGAAATTCAATCTCTGTATAGCTGATGCTATAGGTATTTTTTTCCGTAGTTTCTCCGATTAATGACTGCGCGCGATCTTTCCTTCCTCAACCTCGTCCACTCCTCTTCCCTTACACACACATACGCATTTAAAGGCTCTACTCTACCATACATATCGGGAAACCAGGACCACACATGTCAGGATCTTAGAGTTTGTGCCGGCTGTGGTGGTGCCCAGCTAGAGGAGATGGGGAATACCGTACAATCAACAAAGCAGCCTCAAGAATTAGGGCTTAATTACTCGTATGATATAGAAACGTTGGCGATGTATTCTTATTGTTTTAGGGACATTGTGGAAAGCATATCACGCATATCAAGCTGACTAGTGGCATGGTTGCAGGATCTCACGTTACCGAGAGGGCGGAACTCCGTTCTCTGCGGGATAAAACGTAAAGGGACATAGTAGTGAGCGTTTAGTGGTATCTGCAGTGAGTGTAGTGAAATTAATTCTCACTCACGCACTTATTCATGTATTACTTGTACACGCACGTACTCACCCACTCATGCACTCACTCATTCATGCACTCACTCACTCATGCACTCACTCTCTCATTCACTCACTGACTCACTCATGCGCTCACTCACGTTCTCACTCACTCATGCACTCACACACTCATGCAGTCACTCTCATTCACTCACTCACTCTCTCATGCGCTCACTCACTCACGTTCTCACACACTCACTCATGCACTCACTCACTCACTCACTCACGTTCTCACTCATTCACTCATGCACTCACTCGTTCTCTCACTTACTCATACACTCACTCACTTATGAAGTCACTCATTCATGCGCTCACTCACTCATGCACTCACCCACGCACTCACTCACGCACTCACTCACGCACTCACTCACGCACGCACTCACTCATGCACTCACTCATGCACTCACTCATGTACTCACTAACGCACTCGCCTGATCGGGAAGGGCAAGGCGGGCCGAGCCGAGTCGCTGGGAGCGAGCGGCGCGGGCTGGGCCGCGCGGGCGAGGAAGGAGGTCAGCCCGTGAGAGCGACGCGGCGCGGGGCTTCCGCCGATGAGACGGGAGTTGAAGATCCGTTGGAGTGGCCGCGATCGACTCCGCGCCACTTATCGCCAGCGCCGCTCGCGGTCCCCGCGTTCCCATCGAACCCCGGCCCCCCGGGCGGCGGCCACGGCGGCGGCGGCGCGGGGTCTTTATGGACCCGCGAAGGCCGCTGCGCGAGCCCTGCGTGCGGCGCCCTGCGTTCGGTTCATCTCGCCTGCCGCCGCCCCGAAACGCAGCGCGGGGCCATGGGAGACGGGTGGCCAGGTTTCTCTTCGGGCAGGGCGCGCGCGCCCTCCTTTCCAGGGAATTGGGGGGGGGAACAAAGTAAGCGTTCGTCTAATAGATTACCTGTTGAGATGAGGACAGCATCATGGTGAAAATAATCTAATTTTTTTTTACATGACTACTTTTTGGTCATTTATTGGATATTTAATTAGGCTTCTATTCTCGTTTTCAAAACCCACATATTTCAATGAGGTGCACTGTGTTATATTTGCACATAATCGTGTTGTTAAGAGACGCTGTTAAGACGGGATGGTTGGTGAATGTATAATTGTAAAAGAGAGAACAACTTCAAAAATGAATTAAAAGAATTGGGGAGTATGAAATACAAGTGCAGAAGACGACTCAATAAAGGGACGAAACGTAGCATCTAAAAAAATCTGGATTAGTTTTATTGCACTGCTGTCTTTATCTACTCATAACCTAGCATCCGCCAAGAGGTCGTAACCTTATACATCCACCAATAATGAATAAAAATATGCTTGGCCTCGATTCTTAACACTATTGTTTAATGTCATCTTATGCCGTCGTCTTTGTTGTTTTGTTTCAAGATAAGTGATTAGACATGATTGAGTTGTTTTAATTATCTGTTACCAACGTAAATACAAGTTACCCCAAAACTGCATTTTCTATGAAAGTAAATGAAAACATTTTTTTCAATTATTTAAATCGAAAAAATACAGGAGGGAAGTTCAATTTCAAAGAATGTCATTTATGCTCTATACATAACTATAAATTATATATTCTTTGTTCCTTTTTGAATTACGTTTTAATTACTAAACGATTGTAATGTCCATATTACTGAAAATTCGGTTGCTGTTTTTAAACATGTCCCTTCTTTCTATTATTTTCATTTAATTTATTGGATTTTATATTTATTTATTTATTTTCATTCAGACATACAAATGTCAAGTATGGTCTGAAATTTTCGAATCTCCCAGTAGATAAATATGAATTACACAACTTTTTTTTTCTTGATAATAAGCTGGGAATTCTGTACCGTAGGATATCATAGGACAAGGAAGAGGAAGGAAAGATCGCGCGCGGCCCGTCGCTCGTTTCTTCGGGTTCTGCTGCGGCATTCGCCTGGCGTTGATCGAAGAAACCATGGAAATCTACCGATCAGAGCAATTCTCCTCCAGGCAGCGCTTGAATTCGACCTTGCTGACAATTTAGTGTCGAAAATCCTTACATCCCCTTGCTCGAACCCAGAACCTCCCGGTCATAGGCTCTGCAGTGACATCAGTTGATACCCCTAGACACCTTGCTGGTTGGGGGGGGGGGTGTTTGGAATTTTACCATTTTTACCAGAGAGAAATATATAGCTGTCGACGTACATTTATACGACTCATTTTAATTCTAGTATGTGAACATTTTTAAATCTCAACCATAAATTCAATTTATGTATTAAAATAAAATAAACAAAGATAAAGATGATACTGAACCATCTGTCCAAGACGATGTATACAAGAAGTTCTGGGATGTTCACTGCAAAATCCGCCTTTCCTTTCATTCATTCTCTGCTGTCCGAGGAACTCTTCCCGTCGGCTGCCCCATTTGTTCCCGTTATTTAAGAAGGTGTTTACATAATTTGCAGGTACACACCACGCCGAGCCTCTCGCCTGCCTCCTCGCCCCGTCCTCCCCTCCCCACTCCGTTTCCTCCCTCCCGCCCCCGCGCCCGCCCCAGGCAGGGCCTCCGCGGCCGCCGCAGTTTGTGAGTAACACAACCTGTAAGGGCGCCCGCGGCACCCGCGTAGCGGTGGAAGGGCGGCGCGGCGGCGGCGTGGGGTGGGGCCGGGGGCGCGCGGCGGCGGAGCGAGCAAAAGATCTCGCGGCGCGCCTTCATTATTAAAAAGAAAAATGTAGGGAAATTTGAGTTATTAATAAGTGATTTTTGGCTATGACTTTCTAAGTAGCTTGTTTCCGAAATGTTTCTCTTTGGTCGGGGCCCTCGCTGCGGCGCCTGCCCGATGTTCTGCGGGCGAGCTCTGCCGGGGCCGGCGGCTGCGCGTCGGCGGTCGCGTGTGTGTGTTAGGAGCCGCGGGTGTGCTGAGTGTGCGTGTGTATCTTGTGATAAGCCCGCGGAGCCGGCTGCGTCGAAGGCCAAATTTGGCCTCGAGAAGACGAACAAACGCCTTGAAAGGCTTGACTATTAACGTTTCTTTGATGTTTATGTATTCATACAAACACGGACGTCCTTTGAAATCCGCTTGCTTGCTCGCCCGCGCCGCCGCTCCCCCCCTCCCTGCCTACCGCGCCCCGCCCGCGCGCCCGTAGTCTCCTTCCCCCGCGCCCCCCGCCACCCGCCCCGCCCCCGCCTCCGCCAGCGCCGCGCTCCCCCCGGCGCGCCACTCGCCAAGCTTCGATTTGTTTGAGTAATTCAAATGCACTGGGCGTTGTGAGACTTGTTTCATTTTCTGAACATAAAGTTTCTTCTATGTATGGGCGCGCTCTATATACTACGCGGTTTTGTGTGCGGATGTCGGAAGATTATTTCTCTTTTTCGCGGTGTGCTGCCCGCCTGCCTCTGTTGAGGTGTGTGTGTGTGTGGTGTGTTGTAGCGAGCGCGCGTCGCGGCAGTGTCGGCTTGCTCAGTCGTCCGACTCCTCCATCTCCGTCTCCTCCCTCTTTCTCCGCTCCCTCATCATCCCCCCCCCTCTTTGCCCCGCTCGCGCCCAACCCCTTTTCTGTCTACGCGCTCGTCAGTCGGAGAGACGTTGAATTATAATCTGGAATTGTTTTGAAGAATACTTTCTGTGTATAGGATATAGAGCTTTTTTCTTGAGGTAATACCGCCCAACTTGTATACGCGAGAGTTTCGAGTAAGCAAATTCTTTGCCTTCTTCCTCTTACTCCCTTTGCGGCCTCGCTCCGACGCGAAACTCATTTTTTATGTTATTGTGATTGGAAACAGAAAAAAGTAATAATGTATTGGAAGGGGTGGGCGACGCGCTTCAGAGAGACAGATTGCGGAGTGCACGGTGCGTTTTTGCGCGCGGGGAATGAGGGCGTCCCGGCGGGGGCGGGATGAAGGAACAGCGGCGGCGAGGCGCGGGGGCGGGGCCGGGGGCGGGGTCGAGCGTTGCGGCAGCCGAGGGGCGAGGACGGTCGTGGGCGAGGACGAGGACGAGGACGAGGACGGAGGCGGTGAAGCGTTCTTGAGGAGTCGGCTCGTCTCCCACCACGACTCGCTTGTGGCGCCGGGCGTTTCTTTCTCCATAGAAAAGCAGCCAATGTGGTTTTATCCTCAGAACTCATTACATTAGTTTCCATAGCGACGCCCACTTTGCCGTGGGAATCGGAGAATGCGTGGGATGGCCGTGAATTGATGTGAGCGAACGAATTTTTTGGAGAGAAGTAAGTGTTGTAAGGAACAAACTCCGTGTGCATTTGTGAGAGGGTTTTGCTTTCATTTTGCGTGTGAGTGCTTAGGTTTTTAAACTACATTTTAGTGATGTTCATTCTCTCTAGTTTTAATTTTCTACTTAAATAAACAATTGTTTGATTGCCTTTCTTTGTGTGCGTCGGAATGTCAAAGGCCGGTACTACTAATGCGGATATTTATTACCTACGGAATAATATAATGATGGGTTGTATTGTGTCTCCGTGATGTCAAGACCTGAAGGAAAATAATACTTACTAATTCATATCATTGAGAAACATTTCTTTTGTCAACGTGTACTCCAATAAGAATACTTACATTTCTCAACCACAAATAACATATTTCAACTTAGTGATCATTACCAATGTTTTAGAAGTAATAGTCTAATAATTTTTTCATGTTTTTATCCCTCTAAATTGTTTAACCATTATTTTCCTTTAAGTTCTTTTTTACTTGGCATCTATCATATTCCACTAAAATGTCGTGTGAAAGTTGTCACAAATCCTTGCGGTACTTCTAATGCAACAAACGAGTCGTCGTTACCTCTATTAGTCAATAAACAGCGATTAACACGTGTTATATTATATACAAGAAATCAGCTGGAAGACTTAACATTGAAAAAGATTAAAAAAAGATGATAAAAGGCACGGGGAGTGGACAAAAATGTTACTCCTAAAAAGAAAAATGATACGTCAAAGAGCAATTAAAGTAATGAAACCAATTGTTTTCTTTATCTGTAAATGGATAAAACAATCCAAAGAACAGAAGTAAGAGAAGAAGAAGAAGAAGAATAAGGGAGAAGGAAGAAATGAGAAGTGAAGTAGGAAAGGAAGGAAAAAGAAAACTAGAAGTAGGAGAGGAGGAAGAAGAAAGAAGAAGAGAAGTAGGAAGTGAGGAAAAAGAAAGAAGGAGGGAAGTAGGAAATGAGGAAAAAGAATGGAGGGAAGTAGGAGAGGAGGAAGAAGAAATAACAAGAGAAGTAGGAAATGAGGAAAAAGAAAGAAAGAGGGAAGTAGGAGAGGGGGAAGAAGAAAGAAGGGAATTAGGAGGAAGAAGAAACAAGAAGAGAAGTTGGGGAGGGAGAATGAGAAGTTGGGGAGGAAGAAGAAAGGAGAAGAGAAGTAAGAGAGGAAGAAGAAAGAATAGAAGTGGGAGAGGAAGAAGAAAGAAGAAAGAGGTGAGCTGGAGGAGGAGAATTCCCGAGGCTACAACAGGCTCCCCGCGATTCGCCTCGCATCAACCCTCCCCCTGGCGCCCACTTCGCCTCGCCGCGGGGGCGCGCGACCGGGGCTTCGCGCCGGAGTTGCCGCGGCCGTCCGCTCCGCGCGCGAGACCGGTTCCTCGGCTCCTCGGTTCCCCGGCTCACCGGCTCCTCCGCCTTCGCCTGCGGATCGCGAGTCGCCCTCCGCCCCGGAGGCCTCCGCGGCGCCGCCCGCGCCCATAAATAAGGCGAGCGAGCGGCGGTGTCGAAAAATACGTGTTCATTAATCGCTATAAATTAGCAGCGCCGGGCAGCCGCCGTGGACCGCTCCCGTCCCAGCGCCTCCGCTGCCGCCGCCGCCGCCGCCGCCGGCGCAACTGCCGGCGCTTGACGGCTCGTTATCGCGTCGTTCACCAGGCAGACGAACGCTCAGCTCACTGGTCGGCAAAGCGAAAGGTGTGCTGGTCCAGGCTTCTGACGTCATGAAAGGAGGTTGTGATGCAAACCGAGAGACGGAAAACCGATTGTTATTTCGGACATACGAGGAGGTTTACTTGAAGGCATGTACAGTGTACCGTATCGCTTTGCAATGAAAAAATTGATGTCACCGCAATACCTGTGACTGGAAGGTCCCAGGGTTTGAGTCTAGATGGTGGCAGGATTTTCGACACTGGCTACTTAGCTAGGTCGAATTCAGCCGCTGTCAGGAGGAGAATTTTAACGGTCATTTATTCTCAACGGTAGTTAACCATGGTTTCTCCGATCAACACAGGAGCAGTACCCTAACAAACGGGCCACGGACCGCGCGTGATCTTTCCTTCCTCCTCCTTGTCCTGTCCTCACCCTTTACGTACACATACCAGTCGTCAGCTTAGACCAGTCGGGAGCTTAGAGTATGTTCAGGCTAGAGCGATGCTCCGCTGGTGGGAAATACCTGATTGGGCAAAAACACCATAAGCCGACATAGGTCGGCGCCGGATCTCGCCAGTCAGTGGGGAAAGATAACCGCCGCCTCCCGTGATAAGAACATACACTACACTAACGGTAATAATGTCCTTGTCAGTTGACGCGCCTGGAATCACTCATTAATCAATCATTCCAATGAAAACGTAATGAAGCCGGGACTTTTAGAGGCCTTTATATCATCAACATAACATACCTTTCCGCAGCTTAACGCTTTTCCTTGCTGATGAATTTCTGTACTGTACGGATTTGAATTACCTACATGTTTACAAGATGGCACACCGATACTGTAAATAGGGAATAAAGTTGATCCCACAATTGTAAACTCAGTTTGCAGCAATAAGCCTCTCTGGAGGACTCCTACGCAAAAGTAGGAACACAATAAATTCAATGGAAATATGCAGTCATATTGCACAGCGCAAAAATTAAACTCTAATTAGTTGTTTTCCAAAAAGATTTTAAAGTTAGATGTCCAAGAGAACACAACTTCCCTTGCTTTTGTTTTCTCGCTAAAATTAAGTTTGGTTTCATGTTTTTCTTTCAAAAAATAATTATAGTGTTATAGATGTTTGGCTAAAAATGAACTCACGATCAACAGTAGAACATTTTTTTAAAAAAAATATAGATGAATAAACGTAAAATGTCTTTGAATAGCACCAACAGATAGTGTGCAGCGTTCTAGAGTAACTCTAAATTAATAACTCTAGAACAAATCCCTTGCAAATCTCGACCATAAATGGTAGGTTTTTAGTTCAATATTCAAATATGATAATAAGAGATTTTATCCTACATATTTTTCTTTGCTAGTAAGAATACTTCATTGTCATATCCGTGTTAGTACGAAATAAATAATGCATTAACTAACAAGACATTGAGCGAATTTAATGAAAACTGACAATCTGTATGGAAGAGATAAAATAGTTTTATTCTGGCAAGTGATACACGATTGCATTTGTTCTTTCCGAAAATATGACGTCGATGCTGACGAATTCTCTATCAAAGTGGTCATATTTACCTTGCTATAAACCGTTCTCGATAAACTTCAACAAAATTAAGTCTGGAATGCTGGCTCGAAAGGCTTTGCTGAGAATGATACTGGCGATGCAAATATTCCTCTCGACATTCTTGATCAACGTTATCCCACGCTTCAGACCGCCACTCCATCTGAGGATACGTTGCTCATGTAAGTGCTGTAGCCACTCAGACTATGAATCTCGACTCTACAGACTTTTAGTACAATGTTGGATATCTTTTACGTACTTCTCAATGACTGCGGAAAAATGATCATAATATAATGGAATTTTATTGAAATAATTGATTAACTTTTCCAAGGTTATGTCCATGGCATGTTTATTTAGAAAAAAACAACTTATGACTTTCTAATATAGAACTTAAATCTACTTAACGAATAAAAGCAAACGAATTTTCTAAAAATGGTCACGTGCCATCATATTGAAACCCATTACTTCAGCAACGAAAAATTCCTTTAGTTTGTTTTAGAATTAGTATTCTAAAATGTTTCCTCCGAGTAATACATTTTTGTGATTAGAATTGATAATCGTTATGATAATTATATTATAACACTTTACTGTTCAAATCAGAGATTAATATTCTACATAATTTTTTTATATTGAATTCTCAAAATGAAATTTATTACTAGGAAAATAATATGACTGTGTTCTTTGAATTTGGAAGTTGACATCCTTTTCAGTATAACATTTAAAACAAAGAATGTTTCCGACATTCGTAATGTCAGTTGCTCTAGGAGACGATTAAAAGCTAGGAAAAAAACTGTGATATATTTCGTTCCACTTCATAAGCAATCAAGCTTGGTGAATTAAGTCGCTTCCTCTTTGGCTTAAGTGACCCCTCGAGGCCGAAAGGTTGGACAGGCGCCTGCTCCGTGGTGGCGAAGATGGGCCGAGGTGTGTTGACTGTGTTAATGCACATGAGGACGTGCCTTCCGGTCTCCTGCACTACACTACCATCCACCTCCCCCCTTCACCCCGCCATGACGAACTCGTCTAGCTCGCGCTTCCCACACGCCGTATTGTGTTCAAGCTCGCAGCTATGGAGTGCACAGCTGTTGCGCGCACTCATTTTTTGTACAGTATGCCTTAGAGAAAATCATCAAGACATTACATTTGTTTTAGTTTACAATGTCCTCTGTTCATGTATGCATTGTGTTTATTAACATCATAGATATTGTGTTCATGAGAAACAGAGTTATCGGTCTTCTGCGAAACTATAACTAATAGATTGAAGTGTTACTATTAATGACATAACGGCAAATAGTGAAAATATCATGATTTTTAGATGTAAACTATCTAATGGTATATTTAAAAGAACATTCGAATTTAAAATGCCGTACACTTCTTTTCAACCTCGGTGATTGCACGAAGCTTTACAAACAACTGAAGGGTCTAAAAGTGTATCAAAAAGGAGGTAAATGAATGTAATTATTGAATTTCATAATTTGGAAGTCGACAGCACGACAGAAAAGTTTGAGATACAGATTTTAACAGAAAAATCTACTTTTTCTGTTCTTAAAACTCTTATACTTATAACATTTTTTGTAATTATTAAAGTATTAAAAATGTAGCTACAAAAATCGAGAAAATTCTATAAAATTCAAATGCGCATTCAAACGTAATGACGTAAGACACTGCCTATTACACCGCTACAGGAGTAGAAGCTGCGACTGTTGGATCAATGTCTTTTCCTGTTGGCCGCATGTAATGATCCTAACGGGTCTCGCTGGCGGGTGCAGTGGAAGCTAACTCTCGACTAGCGTGCTGGCCGCGCCCATCCGCACGACCGCCGCATACTGCTACCGACTCGGCATGGCGGCCGCAAACAGGCGTGCCGAGTTCGCACCTACGGGCAGGCCACCAGACGAGACGTACCGTCGGTCGGTCATCGGCAGATCCAGAGCCTGACACATGTGTCTTTTCTTGCTTCAGAGTCGACAGTAACACACACGTGTTGGAATCAGAGACTTTGCTCTGGCTCTGGCCGACTCTGCTTTGGCTCTGGCCGACTCTGCAGCGACATGCAGCGAAAGGTCGTACAGGCCCCATTTTCGTTCCACTGAATTTTAGAAATTGCAAAAGTTTATATTTTTCGGCACGACTTCAATATCGTAGTTGCAGGAAGGCGCTAAATCTTTTTTTTTACGAAAACAGATATCATTGAGAATAAGTTTACAATATTGTTGAGTAGTTGTAGGAAGAATTTTTTTCTTAATAAAATCCGTTATTCAGAGACAATTCCTTGAAAAATTCAGGTAAAATTTTTCGAAAATATTGTGAGTTTTCGTGTAATTTTGTGTGAAATATGGGCTATTTTAAATTATTTTATAAAAATCAGCTACAATATTTTTCTTTCATTTGTTTCTTCGATTCGGAACAAGATTTATCCACCTTGATTTTCGGGCTATTTTGGATAATCGGGATAAATCATTTATTCCACTTGTGCTTATTCTAACTGTTCGGATTTCACTTCAAACAAATTACTTCGTATTTATTTGTAATTTGGGTTCAGTTACTTTTGCTTGGGGTACAATATCCGAAAGTTCACTATTCAGTCCTCTTTACAAACTCTACTCAAGAATTTTGACTTGAGTTTCATGAATATAATACACGAGCAGTCTCTTAAATACGTTTTGTACACTACATGAAAAATACTTTATTTCAAGATCTCCACGTTTTGCCTCATAAGTTGATCACGTATTTTTTTAAGGCTTAAAGCAGTGCCAACTCGTGAACATCTTGGTGATAGTTAGCTTTATATTGTTAGGGAGAAATTCATTGAACTACCTGACAATTTTGCGAAGGCCGAATTACGTATGTATGATTTTCATTCAACAGAACAATATACAGATTAAACTACAAAATAATGTTTTCCGGTTGCAAGATACGATACATTTCTCATGACATTGCAAGATATTTAGAAGAAGTATCTTGTGCTCCTTCTCATCTCATTTTTTATGATTTTTTGTATCAAATACATCCTCAACTCGTATTTATTTCCTGTAAAGTTGTAAATTATACTTAACGTTAATTAACTTCGTTTCATTTGAAACCCCAGTCGCTGAAAAAGAAGTGCATGTCAGATTAGTGTGGTTACTAATGGACCATACGCTTTTCCTGACTGGAAAACCACTTCATTCCTTTTAAATAGAAAATAAATAATTATGTACATCATGCGTGTACAATTTTGTATTGGATTGTTTTTTACAAAGGCATTAAATAACAAAAAGACGGCGAAATGTTTTCGCTCTAAACGGCATCAAATATAGGAACTGAACCAAATTACGCAATTAGCAAACAATGTTTATTGCCATCGTATTTCAATCGTGATTTTTAAATCATTTTTTAATTACCTCTAAGCTATTGAATACATTAAATTTTCCTTAGTGAAGTAAGTATGTACGATGGGTAAACTATTGAAAAGTGAAAAAAAATTTGGTAAACGCCAAATACTCATTTAAAATATTCTTTAATGATGGAAATAAATGCTACATTATGCATGCTTACCGCCATGAATTGTTTTAACGAGTATTTTTGGCGGTAAAATACGCATCGTCGTGAATAAAAGATACACAAAATTAGTAATTGTCATCAATTGATCCATCAACCTGTACTGATTAGTCGTTACCTGCTGCAGTTTGTAATAATGAAGAATGTTAAGTCACTAATACACAGTCCATTCTTTCTTCAAACTTGTATTTTCGTATGTCGATTATTGTGTATTGTGTAAATGTGTGTATAGGTGTAACTATATAATGTATTGTGGTTTATTAGTTAAAATGTGCTTAAAATTGACGTAGTATCGTTGTTTCCTTTCTGGACACACTGTATAAGGGAGAGAGCGCAGTAAAAAGGACCGTGTTGTTCTGGAATCCTACTCAAGGACGCGAGAGGGCCTACTTGAATGTTGATCGCCAGGCGCTCGTCGATGTGTTCGGTAGTTGGCAGATGCTAACGGAGAGCGAAAGCTCCGGCAGTAAATGGTACTGTTCGCATGAATATTTGTAAGTAAACCATCTTGCCTGATATTTGCGCAACCCACGTCGTCACAGTATGTGGACATTCTCTTGAACAGAATATTATATTTTTTTTATCTTTGACAATTGAAATCTTTCACACAATAGACAGATATCTCAACTAATTCCTTTTCAACATTCCGACTGACCAACACGTATTTGAGAGAATTAAAATTCTGTTGTCTTCTTTCCCTGACCTAACTTGCTTGATGGCGACATTCCTTTAGAATGCCTTCTCTCTCCAATATATCTTTTAACGAAACATCTCATTTGCATTCACTATTGTGTGGAAAACAGTGTCCTTGTTGATAATTATGCATGGAGAATGTTTTATCACACCGAAAAGTGGTCATTATTACCATTTCTTTTCAGTATTGGCACTTGGGATGGCGCTTCTGATAATTTAAACGTGAGAGAAATAATAAATTGCAGATCAATGGCATGTATGTATTGTATGTGTGTCAGTGTACGAGCATTTGGCCTGTTAAAAGGCATTTTTAGTTCGTACTAATTTAAGATAATTAGTAACAGCGTATGTTGAATTAATCGAATCAAAACTAATGGTGCATAGTGCAGACTTTCCCTTACTAGTTAGATTCCTTAACTATTTAATATAGGGTAGTTTATCTGTTTTGCCTAGCCTTTTCAAATCTGCCATCTTGTTGACCATTAGCCTACATTTTCTATTTATTGGAAGTCCTTAATGATACAATTGAAATATGACTTTGAAAATAATATTGAAGAGTAAAACCTTGTCATGTAAGCAAATTTTCATTGAAACATTTGGAACCGTTTTGGAAAAAAATATTTTGAGTGTGTGTGAAAATGTGCGTTTTCACAAAAAACTTTTGTATTATCGAGAAATTTCATCGAAATACATTGAAGCACTTTACTTACAAAATAAGTAATGATAAAATTACGATCTTCAGCGAAGAATATTCAAAAACAAAACAATTGTGTATTTTTTTAAAATAAAACCCATCAAATTAGCGTTGATGTCATGTTATTTAGTGCATTCAGCATTATCTACACAAAAAGTTTAAAGAAAATATTTAGTGCCGCTTTTGAAAGCATGTTGTTCCAGCGTCTCTGAAAATGCGGAATTTCGTGCTCATTTTACTAAAATAAGTTTTAAGTTTTCTAGGCACTTCTTAAGAAATCATTTCTATGGAGTACTTGCACTCATTAATACAATAATGCATTAGAAACGCCGCAAGAGAAATTTAAAAAATAAATACATTTGTGTAATTTAAAAAATAAAAGAATTCATTAAAATGACGTTTATGTCATATTATTCGGTGATTTTAGAGCTATCCGCCAGGAAGTTTAAAGAAAAAATTAGAGCCGCTTTTTGTAAAATATTGCTCTTAGTATTTTTCAATATTTCTCTTCGAATTTGCGCAAAAACTACTTGTTTTTTCAAAAAAGATCCATTTTCAATATTGTTGTAGAAAGACGCGAACAAATTGCAAACTGCAGCAACTTTCGAAAATTCATAGATTAACGTGAAAGCCGGATTTATGGATTTGCACAAGTGTCATCATTTTTTTTAAAGTGAAGCGAAGAGTTTGAAAACATCCCAATGAACTTCAAGCCAGTTAAGATTAACTGAAGAATATTCATTTCCACAAAATTCGTACGAGTACTTTTGGCGCTAGTGTTGTATTGTTCATAGGATGGCAAACATTTTGAACAGTAAACCATTTTGTAGTATCAGTGGCCCCACGTATTTCTGATGAAATCTTGAAATCGATTTCCCCCAACATTACATAAACTTCTCTATACACTGTATAAACTCCATATACCAGAAAGTACCTAGTACGTATACCAGAAAGAAACTAGTCACCCTTTTCACAATATTTCTAACGTTTGCAATTTTCGAAAATTCACATTTCAACCAAAATAAGATACTCGCCATTTTAAAGCGTTCCATGGAAGACCAATTTTCTGTGTTGGGATGACACTAGCTGCAACTTCGATTTACGTGTTTTATGAGTTATTAAAAGTATACAAGTTCAGTCAATTATTGCCAGTATTGATTACAATATTTATGATGTTTGTAGATATATTTTCATTTCATGTTTGATTTGTTGGTTCAAAATGTACATTTGAAGAATCATTTGTGTAAAGTTGGGCGTTCTGGAAGGAAGTCACTTTCCCTCTCTTACGGTGTGTGCAATGACCTTCTCGACAGCAACGGTCTACGAGAGTGTGTCTTTGTGAAACAAATTACATTAGCAGTTGACGCGTCCGGAATTACTAATCAAACAATCAATCAATCAATCCTCTCTCGCAGTGGATCTTCCCGCGTCATCTCCTCTTGACCATTCGGGTGTACCTAAATTCTTCGGCCCCCCTTAATCGCATCCGTCTACGTGATTTGTGTGGCGTGGCACAGTGAAAGGTAATTACGGACTGCACTGCCAGAGGAGGGTGGACCTTTTTCTATACTACGTGTATTTCTCTGTATATTCTCGTACGTGCAAAAAAAAGTAATCCTAGCCGTATCACGTATGCCTACGTTTAGCCAGAGGAAACAATTACCAAAGGTGTACCGAATTCTTTCCTCCAAATCTCTTCCAAAGAGAGCTGGTATAAAGTGGCCGGTGGAATCGCACCGAGAGGTATCTGCGCTCTGCGCCCGCTGTTCTGCGCGCGGCCACGTCTGCCTCGCCAGTGTTCGCAGGGGACCTGCTAATTGACTGCGCGTATACGTTCTGCGCCCGCGCGCTCTGCCCTGCCGCTGCCGCCGCCGATGCCGTTTTTTGGGACCATGAATAGCGGGCTTAAGCGGACGCTGCCGCCGCCGCCGCACGCCTGCCCTCCGAGAAAACGTGACCCCTTTTAACCGATCACAAGAGCCAGCCAACAAAACGGATTTTTTTCTCCGCTCTCTTCAGGCGGCCCGAGTGACGCACGTAGCTATCGACCGGCTTGAGGAGTTCGTATTTCTGAGATGTAACACGTTACAGTGGCTCACGTGCAGGACGGCAACCTGCTGTGGGTTTGTGGATCAAAGGTGTTCATCGTTTGAAATTGTGTGCATTACAAAGGATTTGCCTGAATTTTGTTTTATGAGAAGAACGCATTAATTAAGGCATCTCCTCTATTTTTTTTAAAAGTGTAATATTTTGCTACTTTCTGTTATCAGTAGTTTAAGCTATACCCGTACTTAACGTATCTTGTGTTTTGCTATATTCTTAACATTATACTGCAATAACGTCACTCTTCGTACTTATCGTACGTGCATACCATCATCGTACTCTACGTCGTCCTTATCATTAAAGTAATTTTATTATATATTATAATTAAATTCGAATTATTACAATTTTTTCGCCTGTTATAGCATAGCTCGACGTATTTGAAAAACAGCTTTACTGCGTTCGTTCGAATACTAGCTGATGGGAAGGTAACGTAACTTCTCAACCTAAGCCGTCACTTCATGACTTCCTTGCAACTATCGATGAAAAAGGGGCTCTCTTGCTTGGCACGATCTTGCACTTTTCGCAAGGGTTAAAAGCCTCAAATATTTTTTGTTTCTATTAATTAGCTGTTAATGTTGAGAATTAACTCTTGCATAGAAATATTATTCAACACTTCTTTTGATAATTACCGTTCATTATTAAAAGTGTGCCAGTCACAAGGAAATCTACAAATTATTGCGGATGTACGATGTATATCATTGTAAAAGTGCTTTTATTTATATTTTTAATCAGCTACATTAGAACTGCAGCTACTTTAAAGTAGTTTCCTTGATCCAGCACACATTAACTCCATTGACTATTCCACGAATGCCTGCCCATGTCGTAAGTAGCTGTTGCTATGCTAGAATTTATTCAAATTAAACCAATCCCAGATGTCTATCGCCAATTATCAATTTTGTGTTGCATTCATAATAGCTTTTGTGTATCAATTTCGTATTAAATTAGCCGTTTTGGTAATGTTTTAAACCCTTAAATGCAATATATTATTAAATATCCAGCGCCAAAAAACAGAGAAAGTTAGCGGAAGCAAGTTAGCGGAAGTTCGAATGGTGAAGAGTTCAAAGAATATTCTATCAAATCTATGTGGAACGTTACCGCCAAAATTATACAGAAAAATACTTAAATGAGTACAAACATATGTTCAATCTATTCGAAATTGACAAACCTCTCTGATTATTCTGTAAATTTTACATTTCAAATACTTTCTTAAAATTCCAAAACATGGAAAATTCAACTTCCTACAACTTCAACAGTTGTGTTGACACAATAATTGTGTTCACATTCATGTAATAAAAAATAATACGTAAGTTGTTGTTTAATAAATGTTCTTGAAGAAGTTTTGTTATAATTGTTTCTTGAACTATTTTACCATAAAATGGAAACACAGTTCAAATAGTTTTCGGCAATGAGTTTCACATAATTCAATAGTAGTTTTGTAATAGTAATATTACTCTTTTTCGTAATTCCTGTGATTTTAATTATACATTCGGTTCATGTAATGTGTTAATTTGGAGAAGTCATAAGTAATATCACAGCACTTTGAGTGATATTTACTTACAGCACAGTTCTGCCTCATTTGTCTGGAGAACAGTCGGGAGCTTGACATGTGATCGGACTGGGGTAGTGCCAATCTGGTGGGAGATACCTGGTTGGAAAAACACCGCTAACCGCCCTGTAGGTCGACGCCGGATCTCCCCAACCAGAGAAAGATCACCACCAATTCCAGCGATTGAAACAAGCACTGCACTTATAGTTTTTTGCAGACCCGGAAATGAATCAAAGCCAAACTCCTTTTAAGTAAAGTATTCATGTTTATGAAAATATTTATAAACAAAAATATAAACATTGCTATAAAACGCTAGCAAAAAAATTTAAACCTACACGCGATAAAAACGTGTTTCTAAGCTGTCAGCACGCATAAATAGCTGACTTACCTTTCTAATAAATTATATTTATTGCACATTTTAATGACGTATTTCTCCATTCTCTCCGTTTTTCGTCACACAGAAGACGCATGCGTCATTTCTGCTTTACGCCTCGCCTCGAACAGAGCCGCGCATTGTATACGCTCACTTTCATTGACATATCCGCCGCGCGTGTATTTTGAGCGCGAGCGCCGGCGAGAAGAAGAGAGCTCGAAACACTTGAGGGAAACAGCCGGGCGGCGCGCGCGGGGCGGCAGTTAATAATGGACGTGAAGCCGCTACAAAGTGACTGCTCCTGAAAATAAGCACATCTCGCGCGCGGCCTATATACGCGTCAAGGGGAACAATAATCCTCTCTTCTTCGTCTCCTTTGTGTCACGCGCCGCCGCCCGGCGCCCGCCCGCCCGCCCGCCCCGCCGCCTGCCCGCACCGCGCCCGCCGCCCGCGCCGCCCGCCCGCGGCCCCCCCCCGCCGCGGCCGCCGCGCCCGGCCGCCGCCCGCGACCCGCCGCACCCCGTCGCCCGCCCGCCCGCCGCCCGCACCGCGCCCGCGCCGCGCCCGCCCGCGCCGCCCGCCCGTCGCCCGCCCGCCCGCGCCGCCCCCGCCGCGCGCCGCCCCCGCCCGCCAGCCGCCGCCCGCCCGCCCTCCGCCCGCGCCCGCCCGCCCGCGTCCCGCCCGCCCGCCGCCCCCGGCCGCCGCCCGCCCGCCGCCCGCCGCCCGCCCGCCCGCCCAGCCCGACCGTCCGCCCGCCCGCCCGCCCGTCCGCCCGCGCCCGTACCCGTTCGCCCGCCCGCCGTCCCGTCGCCGCCGCGCCCCGTCGCGCCGCCGCCCGCACGCCCCGCCCGTCCGCCGTCCGCCCGTCCGCCCGCCCGCCCGTCCGCCCGCCCCCTGCTCCGCCCCGTCCGCCCGCCCGCCCGTCCCCGCCCGCCCGCCCGTACGCCCGCCCGCCCCGTCGCCGCCCGCCGCCGTCCGCCCGCCCGTCAGCCCCCGGCCCGCCCGCCCGCCCGTCCGCCCGCCCGCCCGCCCGTCGCCCGCCCTCCCGCCCGTCCGCCGCCCGCCCGCCCGTCGCCCGCCCCGCCCGCCGGCCCGCCCCGCACCGTCCGCCCGCCCGCCGCGTCCGCCCGCCCCCGCCGTCCGCCCGCCCGCCCGTCCGCCCGCCGCCCGCCGCCCGCCCGCCCGCCGCCCGCCCGTCGCTCCGCCCGCCCGCGCCGCCCGCCGTCCGCCCGCCCGCCCGTCCGCGCCGCCGTCCCCCCCCGCCGCGCGCCCCCGCCCGCCCGTCCCCCGCCCGCCCGCCCGCCCGCCCGCCCGCCCGCCCGCCCGCCCGCCCGCCCGTCGCCCGCCGCCCGCCCGCCCCGTCGCCCGCCCCGTCGCCCGCCGCCCGTCCGCCCGCCCGCCCGTCCGCACCGCCGCCCGTCCGCCCGCCCGCCCGTCCGCCCGCCGCCCGCCGCCCGCCCGCTCGTCCGCCCGCCCGCCCGCCGCCGCCCGCCGCGCCCGCCCGCCCCGCCCGCCCGCCGTCCGTCCGTCCGTCCGTCCGCCTCGTCCGTCCTTCCGCGCCCGCCCTCGCCCCCGCCCATCGCCCGCTCGCCCGCCCATCGCCGCCGCCCTCGCCCGCCTCGCCCGCCCTCCCCCTGCCCGCCTCGCCCGTCCTCCGCCCTCAGCCCCTCGCCCGCCCTCCAGCCGCCCTCGCCGCCCTCCCGCCTCGCCCCCTCGCCCGCCCCGCTCGCCCACAGCCTTGCACGCCGACACGCCACGCACGCGCCCGCGGCGGTGGCGGCGGCGGCGCAGTGCGGCGGCGCGCGGGGTGGCGCGGCGTGGCGCTTGACGTCTCCTCGTTTTATCGTCAGAGGGACAGACGCCGCGCGCCGCGACGCCCAGACAACGGCCGACTGTTCGCTCGACAGACCCCCACCCCCACCCGCTTTGCAGCGTGCGCCAGCCCGCCCGCAGAATGGATACGTCAGCATAATGCAGTATATTAGGCGATTTCCTCCTTGATAGAGAAAGAGTTTTTTATTCCTAGATTAACCGGGCGGTGGTGGGTACGTGAAAAATCCTTACGTCAGAGGAAACGTTGGGTCGGATCTGCCCACAAGTTATTAGAGGCTATTTAAAGCACTAATTAACTACACTAATATTTTATTATGATGTAAGAGACGCTAATATATCATAGATCTAATATAAAGCACAAAATATATCCCCATTTTGTAAAAGTCTCAGACAACTGAACAAGAAACAGAATTGAAGGTGAACGAAGATCAAATAAAGAAAGGAAAACGTAGCATTACGTTACTAACTGCAATACTTACAAAATATGTCTGAATGACTTAAACAAATATAATGGACATTTTTTACAGTAATGTTTTATAATTTACGTTTTATAGAAACATTTTTTATAAGAATTTTTCGATCATTTTTTTAGCCTTCCGAGAAAGTGTTTTTTTCTGACTTAAAAATTCCTAGCAATTTGCATTTCTTAATCCTAAAATATTGACTGTATTTATTAAAAATAGACTGCAAATAAATAAATAAATATATTACTGACAAATTTCAGGTTTAATTTCCTAATTCTCAGGGTCAGCCTTTTCAAGTTCTAGTTCAGAATTTGAACCGTGCTAACTTTCTAGCTCAAACTGTGGATCACCATATGAATATTCACTTTATAAACAATCATAATTTTCTGAAAGATAGTTAATTAGTTCTATATCTTTCGGATTTAATGCATTAAAATAACTCTTAGATGAGCCTGCCATGTTGAAAGGAAGTCACGTAAATGGACACGTTGTGTTTGATCGAACCAGCAACAACTTTGTCGGGAATAACACACCACGTTTTAGTGATAAACTCAAACTAATGGTCGTCAGCTGTTCAGGAAGATGCAATTTGAACATAGACTAAAGGGTACGTTAAGAACTAATTTCGTTCACTTAATAGACTTCTTCAAAGATATCATATAGATCCAGCGTTCCCGCTACCGGGTTAAAGGCGATCTTTTGAATATCTCGGAGGATTTTGTTTCTAAATTAGATGTTTTATTCGTTTATTTCTTAATATTCTCACAAGAATAGAATAATGAGAGTATTTTCTTTTGTCTTAAATACATCTTTCCCTTTTCGGACAAGCTTTGTAATGCTTTCACTTTCTGGCCTACTACGTACTTACGTAGAAGAGTAATGCTGCAGCGGGAAGTAACAATTTTTCGGCAGATATACTCGTATTGGGAATCCCCGATGTAAAAAAATGTGGATAAATCTTGTTGCAATTGTATATAGTAGATTACTTCCTCTTACACGTTCGCACAACCCATGTTTAATGAGCGCTTGATACCGAAAAATTGGTTTGGAACCAAACGTCCATCCGCTAGTCTATAGTCAACACTAGCGCCTAATCCGTTCAAACGACTTGCTTCAATATTGATATTACCCGATCAATCTAGCCGAACTCGAGGCTCTGTAAAATTGAAACGGATATTTGAAATTTGGGCGTACGTTATATGAAGCTTTAACGTTCTTAAAACGGTCTCAACAATGGATCCAAAGTTTTGGATATTTTTCTTCGGATAGTGCAAAGGACACTTATAAAAATGGTGCAGTTTCCATTTGCGTTAAACTCAGAATTCTCAAAAAATGTAAATTTTATAAATAATGCCAGAAAGTAGCTGATCATGTAGCACCACTAGTTTAAAATCTGTATTTGTTCTACTGAAATATTGATATGTTCTTCCGAAGTGAGCAACTTAGAGCTGGAATGTATTCGTTTATCTGATAACATTTTATTATGCAGCTGATGAACTGTCTAAATTTTGAAATTGCTGTGTTTTTGAATTGAAGTTTTTGACCTGTCACTTGTTCAGAATATGTTTCCTCGCAGTTACCGGTAAGTCTAATTTTTTCTGCACAGATTCCCATGTAGCACACAGGTCACCATCATGAGGGTTTTGGAATCGGTCTGCAGGATCTTACTTATAAACTCTGACGATAAGTAAGTCATTGACATTACCGTATTGTTCCAACAAATAACAGTTCTTTGTTTTCATTTCGTTTTATTCGTTGTTATTATTATTATTATTATTATTATTATTATTATTATTATTATTATTATCATTATTATTACCCCTTTCTGCTACGTGGTGTTTACCATCACTTTACAAAATACCCTAACTTGTGCATCTTTCTTCCACATTCTTAGCCATGTTGATTTAAATTAATGCTCCTCGTCTGTCTCTTGGCGATTTCCCTCGCCTATCTATATCCATACTCATCTGCGTTTACTCTTTTTCTCTCACTCGTTCTCTCTCTTCCTCTCTCTCTCTCTCTCCCTCCCTCTCTCTCTCTCTTCCTTCCTCTCTCTTCCTTCCTCTCTTTTCCTTTTTATCTTTCTTCTCTCTCTCGCTCTCTCTCATTTTCACTCTCGCTCGTTCTCTCCACTCTGTCTTATTCCCTCTCTTTCGCTCTCATCCTCGTCTTTCCCTCTCTCTTTCACACACACTCACACACACACTCACACACACTCTCTCACAAACACACTCTCACACACACACACTCTCACACACACACTCTCACACACACACTCTCACACACACACTCTCACACACACACACTCACACACACACTCTCACACACACACTCTCACACACACACTCTCACCCACACACTCTCACACACACACTCACACACACTCACACACACTCACTCACCCACACTCACCCACACACTTACTCACCCACACACTCACTCACACACACACACACACACTCACACACACACACACTCACTCACACACACACTCACACACACACTCACTCACACACACACGCTCACACACCCACACACTCACACACACATTCACACACACACTCACACACACACTCACACACACACTCACACTCACACTCACACACTCACACACACAT
>BOPP01000047.1:5480121-5491976 GCA_017312745.1 Gryllus bimaculatus | reverse complement strand
GGGGCGGGGGCGGTTGTTTGTTGCTGCTGGCGCAAAGAGCGCCCGGCCACGTGCTCCGCCGCTGCGCGTCGTCCGACGCCGCCGCCGCCGCCCTCGCCGCACAGTGGACGGGAGGGCGAAGAAGGGCGACGAAATGAAGTGCTGCATGGAACTTCTTCTTCTGCGCTTCACAGCTTAGGCAGCTGCCTGTTCCGTCTTCTCCTCGGTCTTCCCACGGTCCTTTTCCTTTTGGTTCGTAGAAGAATGCTTTTTTTGGAAGTTTGCTATCGGACGGAACTTTATGAAATAATTAACATTGAATTGCCTGGGCAATCTACGCGAAATCTATTATTATTTATTTCGTCCCTGTTTATCAGATAATGTTTTTCATGTAGTCTTTTTTTTTTACAAATGAAATGACCGATTTATTCAGGAATGTGTGGATGTTCATCGTCTGTCCCTGTAATTACGTGTAATGAGATTTGTGTCTTGATTGCACAATTTAGTTCATGCCGTAAAATAGTACAACTAGTATATGCCAGGGTATGCAACTATAGGCTAAGCCTACGATACTATATATAGGCTAAGCATTTGTGTAAAACCACAAATCTCTCTATCAGCTCACGGCCTGTTATATTGTAATAATCCTATTCTCATATAATAATGCAATAGTTGATTTCATTAAGTTCCTCTTAAAAGCCGGTTTACAGCTTCATTGTCTCACCACCATGCGTGGCGTATAATTGTATATCATGGATGTCCGTAAAGTTAGCATATCCACTTATCACAATATTGAAAAACTGTATTCCAGAAGTTTGTTCTTATTAAAGACTAATTTATACCCAAATTAAAAAATTTTCTACTAATGCACCACATCGAAATATTCAACTATTCCATTGGTCGGTACCTATTGGACCTCCCCTCATGATTTTCCCATTATTCCCCACCCTTTCCTATTTTCGCGTTTTCCCCCCTCGTTGGGCCACACTGTGCTGCCGCCGCATCTTCCAAGCCTTCCTCAGCCCCCCCCTTCGGCGGCTCTGCGCCTTTGATGGCCCCCGGCCACGGAAGCGCACAAGCCTGTCACTCACAAGTACAAGGCCGCGGGACCAGCAGCGTCCGGAAGCATTGTGTACAGGCCCTGAACCTTAATGCCCTGCGTGTCGTCTGAAGGATATGCACTTCTCCAAGCAATCACGCTGTCAACAGGATCGCTTTTGAAATGCAGGCGCCTTTGCACGGTGCCAAGAGACCGCAATAAAAGTAGTATTTTTGACTCTTCCACTCATGAGTTGTCAGTTTCAATCCGGTCAATAGCATTTTATAATAAGATGATTGTAAACCAATCACGGACGTCTAAAATTGAAAAGTTCACATGAATACTTTTCGCAACCGCCTTAGCGCAGATTGAGTTTATCTGTTTTGGAAAATAAATAAACAAATATTCCTTCCTTGACGCGACTGCAGTAAACAATAAAGCGTTTCAAACAACCCAGCAAGGAATATTTTTCGCTACTTTTAACATTATTCATAATATAGTATTTAATAGATTTATTAGTTTTATTAGTGAAATAGAGTAACCGAATTCCACTTGTTTTGAAACATCTCGTACAAGTCCGCTCGTCTATACGCGACTCGCGAACTTATCGACAATTTTTAATGCACTGGTAAAATACTTATGAAAATTTTATTAGAAATTTTCCCATATTAGCGATGAAGACAAGGTCACTCACGGGGTAAAATGGCATGTGTTGTTCTGAAGTTTAAAGACAAACATTTATACATGTTCACATAATCTTCCTGATTCATGGTGTACGACAAGTTCTCCTCCTCTACAGCTGGTGTTGCAGATGTTTGTCGCCCCTTTGAGAGAGTTAAATTTTCCATGACGACGATGGAGACGTACAAATGTCTTCCGATGTGAACATTGTCGCTGTGGGTACCTCTCCTGGTAAAAACGACGGTCCAGGGCAACATTTCCGTCCGCCTTACCGCGTTCATAAAGTGCATTTCCACCAGCTCCTGATTTAAGTACAGTCGAACGCCATACACAGCGCGGGATGTAACCTTCGCCTCGGAATGAACAGTCAACTGTTAATGTTTCCTTTCACGACAACGACCTGCGGAAGGAAAAGCGTTCCCGTGAATTTCATTTGTGAAGGCTAAAATTCGGAAATGAAGTATTTGTGAATACGTATTGTAACGAACTATTTTGATTGTCTACATATGGGTCTACTGAAATTGTGCCCGGTATTTTTGAATCATCCTGTGTAACAAGAACAATTAAACGTGCTGAGGTCGCTATGTGCCAACGTAACGAACAAACATAACGAAAACACATGAACTACTTCGCCACCGCGTCCTAGACACAGGTGCGTTTCGGCCGTCATTCTGGGCATTTTGTCCTGAAGAAGGTAGCAGAAACCTACGTTCTCGTAACGAGAAGGCTATCCAATGCAAGTACGTTCCCACAACGCTGTCGAACCGAGACTCGGCATTTCGCAAGCGACCGCGACGAACCGCAGGCGTCACATGCATATTCAATGCCGTCGCCGCCGCGTCGCCGCCGCCGTCGCCGCCCGGCCGTCGCCGCCCGCCGTCGCCGCCGGCCGTCGCCGCCCGGCCGTCGCCGCCCGCCGTCGCCGCCGCCGTCGCCGCCCGCGTCGCCGCCCGCCGTCGCCCGCCCGCCCGTCGCGGCCCGCCGGTCGCCGCCGCCGTCTTCGCCACGCCACCGCCTATCTCGCCACGGCCACCGCCACGCCCGCCACCGCCACGCCACGCCACCGCCACGCCACCGCCCACCCCACACCACACCACCCCACCACACCACCACCACACCACCACAGCCACGCACTTGCCGCCACCAACACAACCACCACCGCCACCGCCAACCACCACACCACCACCACCACCACCACCACAGCCAATCTTTTGCCACCGCCGCCACCCAACACAACCACCACCGCCACCGCCACAGTCACCATCACCACCGCCACATCACCACCACCACCGCAATCACCACAATCACCACAACCACCACCACCGCCACCGCCACCTTTTCCTCAGCGCAGCTCGGCGCAGCCTCGGGCAGCGCGGCGCAGATCAGCGCGCCGGACTTTCTCCGCGTTTCTTGGACGGCGTTTGTCTATCGGTCGCTCGCTCGTTTCCCTTGTTAGAAGCCGCGTATAAGGCGATCGGTATTTAGGCTGCGCCGGGAGTCCTCTCGCAGGCTAATGGGCATGCGACGCGGCCGCCGCCGCCGCTTCGCACCGACAATGGAGCGGCCGCCACCGCCGCCGCCGTCCAGTTTCCCTCTGGTTTCCATCGACACCGATCGAACCGGGAGCGAGACATGTGCGAGACTAGAGCTTTCCTTCTTACTACATGTCCCACTTTTCCACTCTCCCACACGGGCGTAGGACGATTCGGAGCAGTGATAACTGTTTCTGCCACAAACCTCAATGAATGTGTATCATGATGACATAGTGTTTTGTGTTAAATTCATATAATGGGCTGGCGAATTATTGAAACTATAACGCAAAGTTTGAGATTCAAGAAAAAATATCTTAGATATCAGTATAATGCAGTAAAGTAATAAAAAATAATGGTATCAACAGTTGCAACAAAAGGTCTGTGTTTCTCTCACTCCGTCGCCCTCTCCCTCCCCCTCTCTCTTCTGTCTACTCTCTCTCTCTCTCTCTCTCTCTCTCTCTCTCTCTCTCTCTCTCCTGTCTTTCCTACTCACTCACTCCATGCAGAATATTTATTTCCACCGAAAAAATTAGGGAATTACAATTTAGAAGCTAATTTCAATATTTATTTTTTTGCTCTTCGACAGTGTTTCTTCATAAACCTGTTTCAGCAATGCATTTAAGATACTATGATACGATGATACGAATTAATCATCAGAAGAAATATGGAAAACGAGGTTGCTCAAACCAAAGATTGCTGCTAAACAAGCTTTCAATCTCACAACGCTGGAGATTTCAGTTCGGCAAATACTTTCACATTCACAATTTTGTCTTTTTTTTAATTTGCTGGACATTTACCTCAGAGGCATTTGAAAAATATTGTTTTGATACAATGAAAAGAATGGCAATTCAGACTTCCTTCTTTAAAAGTTTACTTTGTTTTGGTGTTTTAATATGGTGTCTCCTATGTTATCATGTCACGCTTTGGGTTTGGTTTGTGATGTTGCAAATGGATGCGATAAGCCTAAATATAAATAGGTTCCTTTCATTTTCCTCCTTCATCCCCTTGTAAAACGAATGAACGCTCATTATACTCTGTAACCAAGGACAACCGTTGGTTATTGTGATTCATAACTGGCTCCAATACTCTCCGAGACTTCATAGAATATTGTATACAATAGTGAAATGCAGTTTATGAATATTTTATGACAGAACACATGTTGAATATCGTTAAAAGCGTCGTCGACAACGTCATAACATTAACAAACGTGAAATTTCAATTTGGCATTTTTATTTTTGTTTCAGGTTGGCAGCCATTACAATTGCCGCTTCTTCCCCGAGCTGAGGCCGCCTGCGCCTGTCCGGGTGAGTTGTGGGTCTTCTTCACAGTGATAAATTTCCCTCCTCAGAATTGCGATGACACGAGTCGGGGCCGCAGGACGCCTTGCTGCCGTCCTCGCGCGACGCTGTTTCGAAAGGATAATAACCCCAACGACAGCAAATTCATATTTCTCGCCTGATACTTCGTCCCACCAAACATAAAACGTAAGCAGCTGGGAGTAGTTACGAAGAAGTACCTTCATCTCGACATATGACTTTTGTTCAAACGGTTGAACCTTTACTTCGTTGGTTATTTCATTAGTTATTGTTTCATTCCGAATTACAGAATGTATAAGTAACGTTTGCATTATTTCCGTATGCCGTTTTGAATTGGACTCATTTTTCTCTACTGTTAAGTTTTTACTTTTTCGTGGTATTTCTTACTATGTAATTTTCAATTATGCTTCTTTGAGACATTTTAGTAATCGTTATATGTAGGGTAAAAAGATTTTCAAAAGTGATATTCAAAGAAAACGAGCTTGAAAACATTCTTTTTAGCTAACTTAATTTTTTTGTATATTCAGCTCTAAATACTTATAGTTATTTAATAACGAAAATATTCGAATGTTGATTTCGGAAATTATAATTTTTGTAGAGTTAACAACCATAGTTGACGTTCTATCAGCTAATTTTGGATATAATACGAGTCGACAATAAACAGCGGGCTTTTTGCAACATTTTATTTATTATTTACGGTTTTGCAACATCAAACTTTGTTTCTAATAGAAGAATTTGAATATTAAGGTGAAAATCACTTCGATTAAATAAATTAGGTTTGGAGATAAAGTTAAATCTCTAAATGAAGATGAAACACAATTCATTTTCTTTTTCCTTTCATATGAAAATTGTTTCGTTGAAGATGATGAAAGCTTTTTAAAAATATCTGTGTCAATAAGAATTTTTTATCGGCATAGGCAGAAAAATTCAATTTTACATTACAATACGCAAAACGGAAATAATTTTATTTTACTTTACCACGTCTTTTATTTTGAATTTACAAAACCGTAAAGTGTTGTAAATTTTTGGAACTAATGTAGGCTAATGATCATTGATTGATTTAGGCTTACAGAAAATAATAATTACAACTGGTTTGGTACTACACAATTTTATCATAAAACACATAACGGATATAAACGTGTATATGTGTTATCATATCGTCATTCTGTAAAGTTGTGAGCTAGTTGTTTAAATATGTTGTTTTCCAGTTCATTCCAAATCTACAAGAAACGTTTTTTAAAAACCATAATCAGTCTTGTTACCAAGCCGAGTATTTGCTCTCTGCGATCTATTTCCTATTATTTCGCCCCACCCAATATTCAAATCCCATTACGTTTTTTTAAGGAGTTCACATCGTTAGTCGTTAACTGACGTACTGATTACCGCAGCCACAACCATCGTATTGAATAGTTTCACCTTTTGAACCATCTGCACTTTCCTCTCTCGCTCTTTCTGACCCCCCGTTCTCCAATGCAGTAAATACCTAGTGTTCCGTATCCAGTGGAGGCCGGACAGGCCTGTCTATCTCCGATTGACATTGGTTAGCGATTTTGGTAATGTAATTAATACCGCACGTGTAGTGAATATGTTATACAGTACTTATGCCGTCCATTGTCTATAACGATTTCTCCCCGAACATTAGAAAATTATTCGTTTCAACGTAATCTGCATATATGCACTCTTATGCGATGATCAGAGCTCGGGATATTTATGCTCTCAGTAAACGAGTCATTTTCCGAATGCCTGTTTAATTTCTTGTCTCGAACTGTATATTTAATACTATGGTACCGGAAACTCTACACTCTAAGCAAAGTCTTCACTTGTCACCCGCAACCAATGCCCCCATCACGTACTACGTATACAATTTTCATGGTTCCAAACCTTATTTCCGAATAAATATCTTGTCTATACTATCACATTTTGATCTGTCACAATGTTTCAACGTGTTTCAACCGTGATATCACTATAATTTATACTGTCGTTTGTTCAACTCTTCACAGACTCCATTTATTCATATTATCAGTTTTTTTCAAATTCTAAGTTAATGCCGCCGTTTCTTCCAGCACGCCAAAGCTGCTCTTTCGACCCCATCACTGTTCTCATCGGCGCCTCTTCTGGACCAAGTCCTGTTCGTTCGGCTCTTCTTCATATTCTTCTCTGGTCCGCATGAAGCCCCGCCATCTCAACACTTCCCATTTTACCCTTAGCGGTTTGTGTGTTTGCCACCAGCCTCCACCATTTCACACAATTGTTTCCGTCGGCGCTAGATCACCGCTCCGTAACGGGAGCAGCAAACAAGACTTTTCGCAACATTGAATCAACATTGTCGCGGGCTTGATTTACGAGCGAGTGAGAGGCGGCAGCGGTGGCGGTGGCGGCGGCGGCGGCGGCGGCGGCGGCGGCCACGGCGGCGGTGGCGCGAACAGCGCATGAACCAGAAGCATGCGGTTTTCCCTTTTCTTTTCCCTCCACCACAAGAGTCGCAGAAACTATCGTACTCATTCATCTTTGCAGATGCCGCAGAACGCTGAATGGGAAATACATCTAACAAAATGCAAACATTTTATATACAAAAATTATACTTACCAATTTAATGTTGACATGAGAATGTATAACAAACCGATAATTACGCAAGTTTAAATGTGAAGTAAAATCGTCACGTCAATTTAAACATTTTCTCTCTCTATGTAATATAAGTGTGTGTGTGTGTGTGTATGTGTGCTTGTGTGTGTGTTTGTGTTCATGTGTGTGTGCATGTGTGTGCGGGTGAAACAGAGTTAAGTCACTAAGTAGGGGTCACAAAGACAGTAAAGTCTAAAAGTGTAAGTCAAACAATTCCAATGCCAATAGGAGCTAAAGCCTGCAATATGACGAAAAGACACGTCTAATGATAACTCAGAGAACATATTTATTTTTGCAAAGTCATATTGAAAATTATATTTAATGGAATCTCCTGAGAATAATTGCAATAATACACTCAAAATATCTTATTATTTGAACAAATATTTCCCAATGGCCAATTTTCTGTTACGTAAATGAAAATATCGCTAACTCGCGTTTTTTGTGGAAATATTTTATTGTGAATTCCAATCCATTAAATAAATTCCGGAATTATGCGTAGCTAGAAAGAGCGTTCTGTGCACTGCGTCTCGGCTGCGCTGACGGCGCGGCGGCGGCGGCGGTGGCGGCGGTTGTGACCGAGCAACAAATGAATGGCTCACGCGGCGCCTTCCCTGCAGCCGTCAGCGTGCGATTAATGTGCGAAATATCGAAAGGCGACCGCGCCCATCTATCCCGTGGGCGCGCCGCGGGCCGCCGGTAGCCGCCTCACGTCCTTTGTCTCCCGTTGTTTGTTCTCGTTGCGGCCCGCGTTGTTCGGCCATCCATCACGAGTATGCCGCTCAGACCAGTGATTTGTATTCGTTTTGAGGCCAAGCTTCCAAATAAGATTCGCATGCGAGATTTTATTTCTATTGTTAGAGTTGCGGGTTTTAATGTGAGGTCTCGAGTTGAGTGGGTGGAAATCGGGAACAGTAAATCCTTGACAACTCGGAAGTACTCCTCATTCGAGTATTAGGTCTTGGCGGGGGCCAACGCGGGTCTGTGCATTGTGCTTTCTTCTGAATCGTTTGCTCTTATGAGGTCACTTGGAATTCAGGAAAGATAGATGCCGCCGGCATCTCTTTAGCTCTCCCCAGCTCTCGACTCCATTCGATCTTCATCTTGGCTCCCTCTGCGTGGCGATCCATCTCCAAAGACCCTCATCAGGGCCGCACGGAGTCTTTCGGGCGACGGCCGCCGCCGCCTCCGCCGCATTGCCCGGAGACGCATTATTTCCGCTCCGGGTAATTGCGAGTGGCCGCGGGGGAGGGAGCGGATGCTGGGGAAGCGCAGGGAGATTCGCGGGCGTTGGGGCGTGGCGTCCAACGAGCAGGACAACGGGAAAGAGAGCCGGGGACGTTGCGGGCAGTGCGAATGTTGTATAAACAAGCTTCCGCGGCTCGAATCCATGAATTCTCGGCTATCCGGGAGACGCCGCGTCGTTGGCTGGGGTGCCGACGTTTCGCCTGACATGTCGCAGGCTTCCTCACGTAGTCACTGCCCTGAGGAAGCCTGCGACATGTCAGGTGAAACGTCGGCATCCCAGCCAACGACGCGGCGTCTCCCGGATAGCCGAGAATTCAGTGCGAAGTCAACGGTGGCATCGATGGTACTGGATAGTGGAGGCAGATGAGATAATGAAGCCACCGCCAGCTCCCGCGATAAAAGCACGCACTATACTTACGGGACTAATGACCTTAGCAGTCGACGCGCTCGAAAGCACTAATCAATGATCCAACCTATCCTAACGAAAATTGGAAATGAACGTCTCTGACCGGTAATGCGGAGAACATTGGGAGCGGTGAGGCTGATCACACGTGCGTAAATGAGGGTCCAAGTTTCGAGAATGTGGGCGGTGGCCCGGCTGTCGAAGGCGGGTGCCTCCGCAGGCGTCAGCGCCGCAGGCCGCGCGGGACCGTGACGACATGGAGCTGCGCAATGAGGCGCGCATAACGCGATTACGGCCTTTCGCTTATCTCCGCGGCCGCCCACGGAGCGCGTTCGCGTCGCTAGGGCCGGACCAGCAGCCCAGCGCAAATGGAATACGGCAAGTGAGTGCCAACCCTCGCGAATTGCGTAAGTACAAACGGTAACGGGAACTAGAATGACGAAGAAAGAGAAGATAACTTATTCCAAGTATGAACATGTGTTTCTATCATTATTCAAGATTATGCCACTGAATAGAACATGTTTTCCTTCGTGTATTGCTAATTAAAGTGCATGTATTGTGTACGAAAGTATTCAAGCACTCGGATATTAACTATTACTGTACACAGTTGGCAGTGTCATTACATTTTTTCAATAAGTAGGTGGTTTCATATTATAATATCTCTATTTCATAACATTAAATAGTAAATAATAATTTTCGACATAAAGCAAAAAACATAACCTGAAGTAAGTTGACATTCGTCTCAGTGTGGAATATGAATTAATGCCCTCAAATTTACAAAATACTCGAATAGAAAATATGTTTTTTTATTATGTTAAATAAACATTCAATTAGGAATACCTGAACATAATTTTTAGACAGTCAATGGTAAAGGCGGTGGCTTTTAGAGCACGCTAAAAGTGCTAAACGTTCAATTTTAGCGGTAGTGTTAAAAGTGAGGCAATGCTCAAATGTTCAGATAAAACGGAATGTAACAAAGATAATCAAATACTTTCGTCAGACCGCAGCAGCTACAGAACTTAAACTAACATGGTACACAAATCTCTTAATAATGAACTATTTGAATTAAACTAAAATGGGTTAGGAAGGCTGTCTAAAAAATTATACATTACACGTTCTGAACGTGATTTTATGTTGCTTGTAGGATTGCATCATCAGTCTCGAGTCGCAAACGTCTCTACTCCCAAAATAAAGAGCAACTTGTACCATTTGTATCAAAACTATATTCGACTTTAGAGCAGCTTTGAGAAAAGTAAAAAGATTATATAAAGTACAAAACGGTCTTGTTATGACAAGAGAACAAGCGCGTTTTCCATCGTAGTGGCGGTTGAAGACGCAAGAGGCAGGAGAGCAGCTTAACCTCCGCAATCTGGGACATCCTGTACCCTCGCGCCCTCGGACGACGGCAGGCAGCACTGAGCGCAGGACCGCCGTTCACAAATGCTCGTCCTCCCGCCACCCGTCCTCACCCTCACTTCGCCACACACCCCCAGTCCGCTCCTGGGAGGCTCGGTGTGGGGTCTGCCCGTGCGCCCGGACAAACGATGCCGGTGATGTGCCTTTTGTGGGCGCGGGGGCTGCGGGCGGCGGTGGAGCGCGGGAGGCCCTGGGGGCGCGGCCGCGACGGCGACGGTGCCAGGGGTCCGGGCGGGGGACAGATGGGAAGGGGAGACCTAGCGAAAAGAGAGATGTAGAGGAGTAGGGCAGAGTGGAAACCCGGCATTTAGGAATCTGAGAAAATCTGTGTCATTTCACCCTATCTTGTTTGCAGCGAGAGTTATGTGATGATGCAGGATAAAGTGCCGATTTGTCAACTGAAAGACACGTTTTGTAGGTCCATCCCTGATGCTGAAAGCGTGTTGTGGCTTTTTCACTTCTATGTGAAGTAAATTACTTTTTCGAATAGTCAGAATTCACGTTATGTGTGTTCTCCATTCCCAAAAATTCGTTTTTCTGAACTTGTCGGTCCGTCCGTTTGTCTGAAAGAATACTAATATGTTGACCTTCCCCATTTTTTCGAGTCGGAAACGCTTTTTTCGGGTTCAGTTAGTAGTTTAATATTACAAAACGCAAACACGTAACGAGCGAAGGTGTGTGGAATTGTAGCATCAATAACTTTTACAGAAATAGTACAACAGGATGTATGAAAAAAATTTAATTGAGTACTTAGTATTAGGTAGCTAGCCGGCGAAGTCGGACAAACTAAACATGCCAAATACAAAACAAAACTTTGTTTTTAGATAAGCAACATCGACAACAAATCATCCCTGTAAAACAATGATGTTCAAAATTAAAGCACCGATGAAAGAACAGAAAGAAGAAGATGAATGAAAACGAGTATGTCATATGAATACGTACAGTGCCCTTCGCAACATCCCAGTATTAAATCATCGTTAATCCCAATTAAACCACCAATGAAAGAATTTTAAAGGAAAAAGTGCATGAAAATGAGTACGTGCATACGAATACGTGCGGTGCCCTCTGCAACATCCCAGTATTGAAACATCGATGTTCAAAATTCAATGAAATAATAGAAAAAGAAAGTGCCTAAAAATGAGTACGAGTATACGCAGTCTTATCCGCAACATCCCAGTATCGAAATATTGATATTGAAAATTAAAATACTGATTAGAGCATAGAAAGAAGAACGTGCGGAAAAATGAGTACGTGCAGTGCCTTCTGCAACGTGCCAGTGTTAAAACATCGTTGATCCAAATTAAAGCACCAATGAAAGGACAGAGAGAAGGAAGTTCATGAAAATGAGTACGTGCAGGGCCCTGTGCACCTGGTGAGTGCCCTGCGGAGCGGCGGGCGCCTGCAGCCTGGGCGAGGCGGGCCGGGCCGTGCCGCGTGCCGTTCCGCTCCGGTTGGCGTCGCTTCTGCAGGCGCGGAGACGGCGGCCGCCTATTAGCGCGTTCCGCACGACCTACGCCGCCCCCGCCCCCCGGCCAGCTCTCAGGGTTTCTGCCAGCAGCGTCATCTGCGGACCAACGCCCTTCTGGCCCAACTCGCAAACTCGCACCGCCCCGCTCTCGCCA